>MU223123.1:1941657-1970172 GCA_018584345.1 Thuja plicata | reverse complement strand
ATTGTTTTAGTTTCATCTTTTAGAGCTAGAATACATGCTTTATCATCTTTTTAGCTTAATTTTGAATTAAATCCTTCATGCTAGGATAGTATATGTCACTAATTTTTAGCATATTCTGAGGGCTGATGTGCAACTAATCACACTCTTTCTAGTTAGAAGGCAATAGGTCAATATTATTGGTTTTGAGTGTTTTATCTAACCATTTGGACTAATGCAATGACCTATTGAGTGTTTGTGTTTTTTTCATCAGGTACCCAAATACACACACACAATCCTTATTCTCCTTGATTACCGATAAGTAGTAAAATTATTTACCGATACTTAGTAAATATGCAGAGTATACCAATCAATCCAGAAATGCATATGTGAAAGGTAAAATAATAAAGTAATAAGACATACACACATAACACATAGATTTTAACGTGGAAACCCTATTAAGGGAAAAACCACTGGGACTGGTACCCCAAATTTTAACTCTTCTGAAGTGAGCTGTGTTAGGAGCCAACCCTATTAAAGGTTACAAACACACTGTTAGGTGTGACCTTGTTAGAGGATTTTAATATGAGTCTATCACTTGATATCTGGCATGTATATGCTACCAATATTGATCAACCTCTATGGGCACAATAGATATCTGACATATTTGGTGCTACCTAACTGCATCGGCCTCCTTCTTAGACTGTGTGTCAGTATCAGGCACTCAATGCTATCTTCATGATAAACTTTTTGGCAATCTATTAGGATATACCTCAATTATAGAAGACTATTAAGTCCTGCTCTGTTAAGATACTTGATGCTTCAATGGTTAAAATGAAACACTATGACCTATTTCTAATGCAATTTGAATTGCATATTTTCAGATCTATTTAAGTACATTGCCTCTGTGATCAATGCATCAATTCAATTCTTTGTGCTCCACACTTTCTGCTCTGTGATGCTGTGCTTCACTATTCGTCGGTGTCTGCAGAATTCTTTAGCTTTTCTTTAGCTTGATTGATCAGGACTGTATGAAGTTCTTCTTCACCAGTTTCTCTCCAGTATCCTCTTTCTATTCACTCCCCTTCCTATGTATGTGATTGATTATAGAAATTAATTATGCCTGTCTCTTATATAGACATGATATTCCTTAATTCTTGATTCTTGATTCTTGGCATGAAAAAAAATCTAGCCAATCTAATTTAAAGCTTTAACTCTTGATTTATCTCATAGTTATCTTCTTTCCAACTATACAAATCTTCTTTAAATCAATTACTTAACTCTGGTTGAATAAAAAAAATAAAACAATCAGTTAAGTCTATCCTTAAGCTCTACCAGCTAGATATTTTGTCATTTTCTGAACTCTCTGTTCTGTCGGTCAACTCAGCAGTCAGTTGTCGATGATAACTGCCAGTTTCATCGGTGTGACTTCAGTCAGCTTTGGGATCTCCATCTGTCGGGCATCCTATGATTTTACTTGTCGAGTATCACTATTATTTTTCTTCGTCAGGCAACACTGTCTCTATTTGTCGGGTATCACTGTGACTTTTTCTTTGCCTTTATCGATGGTGTGCACTCCGTCGATGTCATCTGTCACTTACTGAATACTTGACTTTTATGCATTGCTGAAAGCATAATCTATGTTCCATTGATTCTCTAAAGTCTTTGGCATTATGTACATGATCGTATAGATGATATCAAGTTGACAACAATGACAATACAAACCATTAACTGATTTAATGTCTTGCATCATCTTCAACTTAACATTATCAAACATTCAATCAGTTACATGTCATTAGATTAAATATGTCTGATTTACATTACATGTGTAGCTTATTTTACATAGAGTTTCATATCTTGAGGCTATCATTAAGGGTGTATTCTATTCTATCTTGTCTTCATACTTGGGGGGCAAGATTTTTTGTACATTCTTCTCTCTTTTTCTAAGGATCTACTTTTCGTAGTATAGTGGCATTTGTTTATCATGTGACATTATTTTCTTATAAATAGTTAATTATTTTGATTTGGGATTCCCTCTTATAAAAGAGGTGTGCATCCTTGATCACTAACTCTTCATTATTTTTAAAACCATGTTCTTTATAAACATATGTTCTTACTCTGTAATTGAAAGTTTACTATCCTTCATCAAGAATCCATATTTCACCTAGTGATATGGGGCTAAATGGGAGCATTCTTGTTCACCTACTCCTCTTCATTCTGAAGAAGTTATTTTTTTCAAGAACTTTTCTTGAGGGTAGATGTCTTGCTAACAATATCTCTTTCTTTCAAGGGTCTCTTCCCACAAGCGACATATTCTTTCACAATTATCTATTTTCCTTAGCTCATGAGATTCATCACTCTTGGATAATTTTATGGAATACATTGTTTTCTAAGGATATGTCCTTGTTGATGGAAGTATTTATCATTGTTTATCTTTCCATATAATGTCATCTATGTTGCCACCATAAGGAGGGGAGCATAAGTGCATCCCTCTTTGTATATTAGCACATGGTCCCACGACTAATGACAGACACATGCACATATATATCGTTGCAGAAGACAACACTTTTCCACATGCCTAATCTCCTTTTGATCCTTGTGGAAGACAATGTTTTTCCACGTGCTTGATCTCCTTACATATCCTTGTAGAAGATAATGCTTTTCCACATGAATGATCTCCTTTTTTTTTTTCCTTGTGGAAGATTATTTTTTTCCACATGCATGATCTCCTTTTTGATCCTTGTGGAAGACAATGATTTTCCACATTCCTAATCTCCTATGCAACCCATGAGCACAAAATATTTTTAAGCTGCCCCTAAGAGAAAAACATTTTAAATCCACGCTTGAGCACAATCTTTCTCAAAGCTTCCTCTGTGTGCACATCTCTCTCTCTTGAGGTAGAGTTTACTAGCATAACACAATTTGATAGCCTTCAATTCTTCTCTCTCTCTTTCCATGAATCACCTAGCACTACATAGCTACCTTGCTAGCCTATGGTTTCATGCTATTTCTCTCTTTTCTCTCATGGTTTCTCTAGTAAGCTAGATCATGGACTTGGAATCATATTTTTCATCACCCTTTCCATTTTCCTTGTGATTGCTTATGTTCTTGCAATATCTTCCCGGATATGATATTATTGGATGGGATACATTTGATCAAGGTCTCCTAACTAATTGATTTCGGGTCTTTTATTGCCAACCCTCTTTTTCTTTCTTGTGTGTGTATGTTGTCTTTGTTTTTCTTTCATTTTTGTTTTGTATCCTTATGCATAGATGTTTAGTTTAGATCCTTTATTTGGGGGCTTTAGGTCCTTAAGCTTAGTGACGCTCTCTCTCTCTCTCTCTCTCTCTCTGAGTATGAGCTTGCCTCATAGTCCTGCTAAAGTGGGGGTTAAATGTATCATCCTAAAAAGTAAGAACTTGATTTTTTCTTAATTTAGGATAATTTTGGGCCCGCTTTAGTTTGGTTCCTTTGATTGGGCTTCATATTGCACTTAAATGTACACTTTATTAACATATAGGTCCTTGTTTCTTCCCTAATCCTCCCTAATTTGTGCAAAATCAAGGTAGGATATTATTTATAAGTATCCTCCCCTATTTTCATCCAATTATAAAATCCCCCCTTCCTTTTATGATCTTGGAATTTGCTCTCGATATTGGAATCAAATGACCTCTCGGATCCTGCAAACATTATAGGTCATTCCCTCCAATTACAAGCAAGCAACTTTCTAGAGGGGTGGAGTCAAAGTTTGACTTTACCCTTGGGTTTTTTTATCCAAGATTGGGTCCTAGGTCCTATCTGTCACATTCATCGAGGTTCTAGATCCATGGTCAACCTGTGTAACTTTATTTTCGTATGCACTATAAAAGGATCTCCCTCTTCCTTAATTTTAGAGAGACGCAACATCATCATTATGAGCATGCAAACCTTATTGTCAAGCAAACATTATGCAATAAATGAAGAAAAGTGTTGAGCATACAAGTGCAATTTCAAGCGGCATTCTAGCATTCAAGGTCTTCACGTATTCAAGGTGTCCTCCATAGATCAATCTTATTTCCCCTTTGAGGCCAATAAAAGGAGTTTCTTGGAAGGAGATTTGCATCATTTCTTCACTCTTTGATCATTCATTGGAAATTTACAAAACATCTTCATAAGATTTTGGTCTTGCATGATTTCCTTTTGGTTTTTATGTGGAGTTGAAGCTATTGCATCAACATTATTGATCACATTCAAAGAGGTAAGAGTATTTATATTGCATGATATACTTTATTTTAGATCTAATCTTTGTTACATATTAACATTCCTTACTTAATTTCAATTCAAGGTTAATTACTTAACTAGATCTTAACCAAGGAAAGCCCCACTTACATAAAAAATTTCCCCTTTTCTGTGTGTAGGAATAGGTTTTAGGATCTGCAAAATTAGATTCAAGCCTTTTTGGGGTTATCTCAGATATTGGAATCAGAAAGTACATTCACAAATAAAGGGGTGTAGTCAAATCTTGACTTGAACCTAAAAATTTGACTTGTTCTGGGAGGCCTTGAATTTTCACAGTCAGAAGTTACAGATGCCAAAGTCCTAGATCCAGAACGGTTTCAGTATGTGACATATTTGTGACTAGAAATAAGTTCAAGGCATATAACCTCCTAATTAATTTAAAGGTACACAAATCCTTCTCTAATCTTGCATTTTCTTTCAGATTTATCATTGCATCAATCATTTTCAGTCATTTTTCCCATCCATAGTCAATCCCATAATAAATAGCCTTCAAAAGGAATACCGAATTCCCCTTTTGTTTGGGCTATGCATTAGCACCCTTCATCCATTTGGTTGTGATAATCAAACTTGAACTTAAGGTTTGGATTTGTATTCCTAATGTATACCATAGGATCTTGGTGAGTGATCTCTCCTTTTAGCATTGCTCACCATTTTCCTATCATGCAATATATTGTAATATAACCAAAGCACTCAAGTCTTAGGGCATCATAAACATACTAGGAACATAAACATCTTAAATAAAGTCTATAAAAAACACATTAAAAAATCATTTACCAAGATTATCTCTTCATATTCTGCACACTCTTTGATGAAATGTCATCTAATTCCCATCGACCCCTTGCTATAACAAATGCAATTCCTTTCTTCCCAATCCTCTTTGGGAACCATCCATTTAGTTCTTTCACATCTCAAATGATGAGAGGTAGTCCTCAATTATACAATTAATATTTTAACATTTTAGTATTTCCCTTATTTATAGATCTCAAATAAGTTTTTTCATCACGCTTCCACATGGGAATAAATTGCTTGATATAATGCATGTCTTTTTTATGCATAATTGTTTTATCCACGTGGAAATCCTAAATTTTTCCAATGACCACTTTTTTATATCCTCATTAATGTTAGCACCTATCATGCAGATTTATGTCCCATTTGTCCATATGCTTGTTATTCTATTTCTTCCAAGTTTTTTTCCTACGAGTTAGCTCCTCTTCAACAACCATTTTGGGTTAGCGGTGCTTATCCATATTTTCATCCTTTTTTAAGTAGCTTAATAAATGAATGATTGTTGAATCCTCAATAGGAAAAATACCAACCTCAACTAAAAAGATATCATATGGGATTGTCAATTTGACTTTAAGACTACTAGTGATTAACTATTTTTGGATTCTTTCTATTTGACATCATTTTTAGTTTGACATATTACTCCCCCAAGCCTCACTCTTGTAGAGGATAACCATCACCACTAACAAACTAAAAAGGATTTTCTTAATCTTCCAATCCCACAACTCTACTTTCCTATACCTATTTTTGAAGAAGATGTGAATCTCTCCATCATCCTTAGATCCTCTTTGACCTACATGTCTCTCAATTGAGCCTATTATGAAAAACAATTCCTAGGTACTTGTATTCATTAACTACCCCAAGGGAGCTACCTGAGAACATAAAGTTGAATTTTTGCTTCATCTTTTTCAAATAAAAGATTGTGAATTTGGCCATTTTGGCATTTTTCTAAATACCAACCTATTGAAAAAAGAGCTCTAGAGCTTTTAAATGTTCTCTCAAACCTTGGAAAAATTATACAACAAGGATAAGGTCATCCTCATACAAAATAAATTTTACCATGAAGTTTACTAACTGGATACCTTCTCAAGTGATATTGTTCTACCACTCTCCCAATTTATCAATATATAAACCAAATAATGTGGGGGATAGAGGACACCCTTGTTTGATACAATGTCACTATAAAAGAATTTAGGCACATCTTCTTTAGTTTTTATTTCATCTCGAACCTAATCGTAAAGCACGTGGACAAATACTCTATAAAATTGTGAACCCCAAATTCTTCCATTCTCCGCCAAAGCTTATCCCTAAGAACCATGTCAAAATATTTTTTGAAGTCAATGAAGAAACAAAAATCCTCTCCACCTTGGCTTTCTTAAAAAAAATCATCAAAATGCCTTAGAGTGATGGAATGGTCAATATTGGAGTGTTTAGGTCTAAAATTGGCCTACTCTCTTGCCCCTTTTCCCTTTATTTCTACCCAATTGCTGATCTTACACTCTAGCATGCTACTAGAAAGATTATTAAGAAGAGGATTAACCATAATAGTATGATAATTATAATTATTATTGACGTCTTCACTTTTGGTAAGAGGCATTACCACACTAGTTGTCCACTCAACTGAAAAGATGTTTCAATTAACATTGTTAATAACATTTCTAATATGTGGAGCTACTAGTTCAACTCCCCATTTTAAAAATTTTGCCTGCAAACTATTAATGTCTTGAGTTTTACCACTTGTCAAATTCTTTATACATTGTTTGATGTCTACAAATGAAAAAAGATCAATGAAAGTGTCAATTATGGAAGGATTGCTTTTTAATTTTGTTTTCTCACACAAAAGTTTCACATAATAGGCAATTGTGATATTATTTTCTATTTTTTTTCTCTTTTGTTATAGCTCTATCTAAAAACCTTTGGGATTTTGTTTTCCTAAAGAAATTAATTCCTTCCTTCTTTAAATCATATATCTTTCTTTTTTAATTTTATCGATCGCCTATATATTCTCTTGTTTTCTTTGCTTGACTCATTTTCAATGGATCTTTTAGCAGCTTTGCACTATTCATCATACCAAGGGATAGAATGGATTGTATTTTAGACTCTCTTCAAAGGTTTAGATCTTTTAAACATCATTAAAGCCTTGTGTATTATAGGTACCAAAATAATACTATAGATATTCACTTTTCCTCCCTTATTTTCCTTGTATTTTACATATCTATCTAGAGATGCTTTCAACTAGATATACATTAAAAAGATCTTGATTTTCTTGATTTATACAAAATTTACCTTTGGTATACAATTTCTTGTGAGTGTATTTTATCTACTCTCCTTGCAAGCTTTTTGTATTTATGCCAAACTTTATAGAAAGATGCATTGGTCAAAATTCAACTCCATAAGACAACCCTCAATATTTAAGTCCAACAACTTGGAAATAGAGATTTGAGAAGCATATTACATAGTTGACTATGCTTTTCCCATTGTATGTTTTACGAGGGATGCTATTGGGTACTAGCCAAATTTTCATGTCATTACATATAACCATGTCATATAAGTTATAAAGGCCTAACCACTCTAGTCCAAAGTGTGATACACTATATTTCTCATCTTGTGATGTCCATTTACAAAGATAATATTCACTTTCCCCTACCTAGAAGAGGTTGGTGTCCTATCTTGCATCATGACCCAACTATATAAATTTATTGTTTGATGTAAAATCACCAATTAGGAGTATTTCTTCAAAGTTTTGAAAGTTTAAATATATTTTTAATGAAATGTAAGGGACTTCATTATCTAGATTTCTCTTCTTGTTGGCCTTCAAGATTATAGGTAAAAATAACAAGCAACGAACTACATTGTTACTCCATTATCTATTATTCTTAGGCATATAAACTATTTTTTGTGTCTTCTTTCTCCATTTTTACAATTCCAATAATCAAAAGAGAAAGACCAATAATCAATCAATCATGCATGTTAGATAGACCAATAAAAATTATGCACAATGATATCACCAAATTTCTCCTTTGCTTTTGTCTTCTCTGTGTGCTCTCATATTTTCTCCTCAATATGATGGCACAAAGCTTTGAGAATTATGGTGGTAAAAATTATGCAGAATCACCCTCTTTTTATAGAATCTTGAATTTCAATGAACAGTTTGGATTGAGGGGCGTTGACTGATAATGAAGGGCTAGGAATAATTCAGACTAGGCTGATTGGAAAAATGGTTGAGATAAATTGACAATTGGCTAGATGCATGATAGAGCTGTTTGAAAAGATAACTTGGTTGATTGAGAGTGAATTGACTACATGACTAAAGATTGAAAATATAACTGATTGCATTGATGAGAAGACTAAATTGATTGAAAAGAAGATTTATTAGTCACTGGCAGTTAGAGGGGTGGAGCTGGAGAACATAATTAGAATTAATTAATTAAATAATTATTTATTTATGCATGTGAGGGAATAAATAAATTATTATTTATTTATGCACATGAGGGAATAAATAAATTAAATAATTTTTTTATTTTTAGAAGAATAAGTCTGCATTAGGGAAATGGAAAAACTAAATAAATAAATCATTTATGTAACTTTAGAAGACATAGTCAATTAAATAATTAAAAATAATTATTCAATTATGGTGACAAAAACAAGAAGAATTAATTTAATTAAATAATATTATTATTTAATAAAATTTTAGAGAAAGAGATTAATTAAATAATAAAAATTATTTAATTAATTTTTTGAAGAATAACTATACAATCTCGAAGGAATATTAACTAAATGTGCAATAATTAAACAATTAATTAAAATTATTTAATTATTTAAATTGGAGGTAAATGACCAGTTTAAAATTTGAATCTAGGAAGAATGTAATTAATTAAATAAATAATACAAATTATTTAACTAATTTAGATGAATGTTAGTAAAGAATGTCATGTGTAGGTGATGAGACAAGATTTAGTTTCTATACCACCATCAAATTCTGAATTTTTCTAATCAACACACATTTAACTATTAGTGGATTCCAAACTACTCTTAA
Organism: Thuja plicata; assembly: GCA_018584345.1. Classification (NCBI taxonomy): domain Eukaryota; kingdom Viridiplantae; phylum Streptophyta; class Pinopsida; order Cupressales; family Cupressaceae; genus Thuja; species Thuja plicata. The sequence continues at coordinate 1,961,099 of MU223123.1, read as the reverse complement.
CCCACATGAAGCCCCTCTTGAATCCACATAAAACCTTTCCCACTGCTTCCAACTCTGCATTATGTTTTGAGCTTCTTCCTTATCCCACACAGTCTCCTGAAGTAACACTACATCTACTTTACTTAAATTGATTTGATGCTTGAGTAAGAACCACTTGCTAGGGGAATTGTTGCCCTAGATTTCCAAGTTATGATCATCATGGCTCCTCAGGAAGGACAATCTCCTTCCCGTTTCTCAATTTCATCCTATCTCTTAGCATTAGCTGTCAGTGCTAGCTTGGCTTTATTTGTTCTGGCTCCCCTTTTCTTTTGTGGTTCTACAGAGGGTATTTTCAACTTCAATTGGGTTTGTTCTATTCCTCATTGCTCCAAAATATTTATTTGATCTTCCTCAAATAAATCATACCGTCCTTAATCAGATTCTTCACTTCCTATCATTATCTCCTCTACAAACCTCTTTACTTCCTTATTACCTAGATTATTTCTCCTAACACTTTCCTTCCTAAGAGTGCATTGAATTTATACTTATCTTTATCCATCATTCCTTTATTGTCTTCCACCATTTTTATAAACCCTAAGTCTTTTTTGTTGGTATATTCTTCCCCCAATTTGTTCTAAGCATCTGCTTCTTCTCCTTTGTCCAATGTTTCCTCATTTCCAACTGCCTGATCTTCCTATTTTTTTGTAGTCTCTACATTGTCCCTTTCAATTTCCTAAGTCCATTTTTTTCATCCTTCAATTTTCACTTGTCATCCACCTTATCTATCTTTGTTTCTCTACATTATTCTATTGTTTCCAAACTCCCTTGACTTTCTATATCCCTTTGTAAAGCTTCTGTGACAATTGGCTCCTGAATTCCTAGGTATAAATTCTCTTGATCAACAATTCTTCCTCTTTTCTAGGGGTTGGGCCTAGTGTCCACCTTTACGTCTTCCTATTGTGCATTGTCTTGATTTTGAAAAATTTCCTTTTATAGGAGGAAGGGCCCATTGTTCTCCTCCCCTTCATAGTTAAGTTCCTTGTTCATTAGAATTACTATCATTAATGAGTCCTCGATGTTATTACATATCTCAGGTCTTGGATTCTTCTGCTTGCAAGGACTAGGTTATGCTTTTTTTATTTGCATAGTATCCTCATACTCACTGGTTCTGCTGACTTGAACTGTCCCAATTTAGTATAGGTTCCCATGTTCCTTCAATTTTCAGTTAGGGGATATCATCATTTGGTCTTACCTCTATATTTTTTAGTGTTTTGAACCCATTTTTTGTGAGTAATTCTAATTCTTCTAGGAGTTTTTTGTGTGGTTGGAACCCTAAACATAGTCTAATATAGCCCCCCTAAATTTTATCAACCATGATTACATCCATCGATATGAATTTGACCAATTTGCCTCCAATGTCTTTAAGTATGCTTTCTTCCCAATATTTTGATGAGATTTTATACAAGCAAACCCAAACTGGTCCTTCTTTGAGTTCATGCTTCCAAGGGTTAAAATTGGATACTATCAACAATGTGAACTCCTATACTCTCTAAATAATATGAGCTACTACTCAAAACTCCTCTTTTATCTTGATTTGAGGGAAAAATGAGTACAATAAAGTCATTTGCAAGGGATAAAACCTAGATTTTCTCCCCCATCTATCATAGTACCAATTTTCCACAAATCCAACCTCTTTTAACCAGCCTCCCCATTTTAAGAAAATCCCTCTATCTCTTAATCTTCCAATTTCATTCCTAAATTTGCCTAAATCAACTAAAATAATTGTTTTTAGCAAAGGCGAGACATGATTCATACTTGGATTTTCTATTTTCTAGTTTGATGTACCTAGCTCCACTGCCATTTTCTGCTTTCCTTTCCCGATTTCTTCTGGTTGATCTATTTGATTTGATATTGTTTGTGAGTTGGGCTTCTTTCTCCATGCTTCTAAGTCATCGATGTTAGAGGTTATCTTATACCAAAACCTACCATTCATATGTCTTTGATATCCAGATTTTTTTAGAAAAAATGATATTTGCTTCATGTTTTTGGTGCCAACCTAGTTTCAATTGCAGGTTGGAGGAGGAAAGTTTCATGAGTGCTTCCGATTGTGTGGTTGCAACAATAACAATCCTCTAAGCCTCTCCCAATTATTTCCTACCTCGATCCACTTGTAGAAACCCTAGGGTATCTATCTTGGAGATTATTGATTGGAAGGCATATATCCACTTGTTTCTCACCTTGATATACCCATTGCGGGATATGACCACCAAATCTTCTAGGTCTTAAATCCCATTCTTGACATGATTGATTACCTTGATCATGTCTTCTTCCTGGCCCATCCTTGCAACCTTTATTCCATTATCATTATTTTCCAAAGTTACCTTCTCCATCCTTAGACCATTTTTGTTCCACTCTAGCTCTGAGATCCTCCATAAAAAATGTGTTTTTCGCATCAATCACCCATTTACCTTCCCTATTGATTATTCTCTAGTTGTGGTTGCCATTCCAAGTTTGAGTGTATTTGTCATCTTCCTTTCACTCTGCCCGTTGCTCCCTTCGCACGTCCTGCCACTCCTTTCACTCCATTATGTTTTAGATCATCCAAAATTATATATAATATTTAACAACTAGTATCACCAATCATTATATTATTATTGTTATTGTTGTCAACAAATATTGTATGGACATTTGAATGAAATTGGGATTTTACTATTTAATTGGGTCTTTATATTTTAAATGTTTATTTTTGTGGTTTTTAACTTTAGTGAGTTATAATATTTAATTATATTTTAATAGAGTCTTTTTATAATAGGAAAAGTTCATATTTTATTTTAACTTGTCTTATTTTCTTCAATTTTATGATTTTTCTACAAAACCCCTCTTGAAGAATTCTAATTTGGCTTGGAGAGTGGATTTTAGTGAATATATTTTTTTTGGAAATTTTCTTATTGGATTCTTCACACTAAAAAATTATTTTCTTTGAAATCTTGTTTGGCTTGGTGGAGAATTTCTCGTCTTTTTGTCATTTCTTGGTTTTTGGCTTGTTGAGGTGAGTTCTTGCAATTTATTCCCATATTCTTCTTGTAAATTGATGAAATAAATTTAAATTGATTGGAAACACATTGTTCGGTGATTTAATCACATTACATCTTTGTTTGAAGAATTTTGATGAGAATTTGAATATTTTCCCTTATTTATGAGAAATTGAGGGGTTTCTTGGTGTTATGATGTCGAGATTTCATTGAGTGGATGAAATGTTAAATTGAATACATTTTTGGGTTGGAATCATTTGAGAACCAATGGGTTCTTTTGGAATTTTGATTTGATGAGTTTATAAATTTGATGATTTTTGCTTGTATGGATTGTATGCAACCAATTACAGCTAATTTCCCCATCTGTGATGTTTGGGTGAGAATTGATATTAAATTTATATTGTAATAAAGGTTCTTATGGTCAATTGTGAACCAATTATAATATTGATATGGCACTTGAGATGGATTATGGGATCTTTGAGAACTCTTTCTCTTGTTATGGAACCAATTGAGCTCATGCTAGTAGCAATGCTAAAAAATGTATAATGGGATATTAAAATAATGTGACATGAGTATTCATATGTGGTTCCATCAAGAATTTCCTATGCCAGGTATGGACTTGGGATAGGTGTTGTATCAGATTTGGGGAGTGACTCTCAATTAGCGTCAAGGCACATATTAATGAACAACTCATTTGGGCTCCATGAGTGTTGAGGCATAAGATGACAGGTAACTCACTTGACTCAATGAGTTTCAAGGATACAAATGAGCCAATGGAAAATTCATCTAAGATTTGTCTTAATCAAGCGATAACTTAATTTATTTAATGAGGGTAAAACATAATAACAAGATAAATTAGACTCTTCACGAGTGCCTTATGTGCTCTCATAGGCTAAGAACACATTTGAGAAGGCTAGGGGTACTTCAACGGGTTAAGAATAGTTGTCTCCATGATAGGATGGCTTGGTTCCACATGAGCCATGACGTGATTATGCGATGACACTTCTATTTTTGGATCCTTTTCCCATGCCCTATGTATGTTTGAGTAGTGACCCTATGAGTTTGGTATATTTGGGTATCCTCACTATGTTTATGATCTTGATTTTGTGATTGTTGACTATGGTGTTGTACATGCATCATATATTGAGAAAATATATCCTCATTGCATGGTTTTTTGCATTAGTATCTAGGCCAAATCGTTATCTTTGAGAGCACAATAGGGTAGGCCTTAGGGTACCACGTGGTTGGGTGTCATGAGAAGCCACCATTGGAAATTGGTGTACATGTATCAAGTGGTCCTAGGATGTTTCTCTCTCAATTTTTGAACTTACAAAACTTCACTGAGGAATTCATACCTAAAATATTACACTTGTAACAATAAGCAATAAGATTAACAATGTAATCAAGTTTATATCTCTAGTTTCAGTGAGTGGGACTTCATTTTGATGCTAATTGATGCAATTAGATTAGAGTAGACCAAATACAATGTATGTTCCAGTTTGTATTCCAATTTGGGACTTTGAACATTTTAAATTAAGCTAGGTAGCTAGATTAGTGCCTTCACCTATACTTTGGCACCTATGCTAGATTGGTGCCTCAACCTGTATACAATGCCTCTGCCTCTCTGGATTGAGATAGTCCAAAGGCTGAAAATTTGAGTTTTAGTGCCTCTACCTCAGTTTTAAAGCTTCTAAAAAATATTTTGGCACCTCAACACTATACTTTAGTGCCTCTGGTTTAATGGAAAAACATTAGGGTTAGGTGCCTAATTTTAGGAGTAAACCCTATGGGATGATGTTTAATGACTGAATATTCACCATAAACCCATTATATCTGTGTGTGTATTTTTTTGGACCTGTTAGCTGCAACACAACACTTCAATAAGTCATTATATTAGTGAAAAACAAAGAGTTAGCAAGCAAATCATTCACTAAAATCAACCTATTGCTTCCCATCTAAGAATAGTATGAAGAATGACATAATTGCCCTCAGATTATGCATAATTTAGTGACATTTTATGCTTAGAATGAAGGATTTGAATGCTTTTAATCTAAAATGCTCAAGAAATGTTCATTTTAAAGCTCCAAAGTGAAAGATTATATCAATGCTATGAAAATGAGAGCTAAAATGCATTAAGATCTCTAAGAATATTAGCAGCATAAGATTGATTTCAACAATTAAGAATTAGGGGCCTATTGAGCTTAAAATTCATTCCATTTATAGAAGAATTTGGTGAATGAGAGGTTAGGATTGAAATTGGAAGAGAGGTGGAGATTGAATCTTTGGTGATCCATGTGAGGTGATCCAAGTGATTAACTCTCATTGGTTAGGGAATTAACTTTCCCATTTGTAAATGAGGAGTTGTAACTAGGGATTTATTTAATTCCTTTTAATTAATTACTTTAGCCATGTATTTGATTTTTTTTTATCTAATTGATTTGATTTGATTTGATTTAATTGGCTAAGGCAATCAATGTGATTTATTGACAAGAACAATTAGGAGATTAAATTTGATTTAAATGAATTATTCTGATTAATTGAAGAATTGTCTTTAAATAATTAGGGGTATGATTACACTTAGGGAAAATAGGGTCTATAGTCAGAGAAGATCAAATTAGGGTGGTTACATTTTCCCCTCTTTGAATTGATGTGCGAGCAACACATTGATTCAAAGAAAGTTTCGATGTTGACTTCAGAAAGTTTGAGAATTCTGCACTTGATTGAACAAAATGTTTGATGAGATCAGTCTCACACTTGATTAAACTAAGACTGATAGAATTGACTTTGAACTTGATCGAACAAAGTTCAATAAGAAAAGATCTTAAAGATACCAATTATGAACTTGGTTGTCATATGAGAATTGATAATACTAACTCCGAACTTGATTGAGAAAATGTCAGTATGAAGCTACTAGGAGCTTAATAAGAATATGAGAAAATGTAGACATAAGATATCTAGCTTGTGAGAACCGAAGCTTTCCATCCAACAGTCCCGACTTAGTCAAGGGAACCTGTCATGCCTTTAGTCTTTTGATGACGAAGTCATTTTAATTCTTTTTTGAGCAAGAATTTGATTGATTTAGTGTGATCATGCCCCCTTGGGAAAAAAATTGAAGGAAGAAGAAATAAATTCCCTCTGTATAATGATATATCACTTGAATTGATCGATTGAATCGAGAAAGAATCAATCAGAAGAAATGGAGAAATGAAGGTGTGTTAAGAGAAAACACAATTTTACCAAGTTAATCATGTGAAAACGTGAGTTCTAAGTCTGATAAAAAAATGTCAGACCAATATTTTGATAACAATGTGCAATTTTGATGATAGAGAACTCAGAAAACTGATTCCGTAAAGCCTGTGAATTATTTTTGGAACATAGGGAGCAATTCTATATTTTTAGAACCTGTCGTAAAATTGTTACTATGCTATGTAGAACATCATCAGTGCATTCAATTTTAATCTTGATTGATCAGAAAGGAACAAAATTGACTTTTGATAGTCCAGGAGGAGTTTTGGAGCTCCTAAATAGCTCAAAAAGTCAAAAATATATCTCAAAATTCACTTTTTACCCATTCATTTTCACTTTTATCCTTGGTAATTTTGAGAGCTCTGTAGAGAAGATGGTGGTCCCCATGGAGAAGCATCATTTTGAGCTCAGCTGACGACATCATCGCCCAGCTAACTACCCACCTCTGGTAAGTACTCAAAAATCTACCTTTTCAAATTTTCAATTTATAGTTTTACGCTTTTTGGTAGTAGTTATGAGTTTTTTTGTTTTGTGTCATTTCCCGTATTTAGGATCATTTCTGGTGAATCCTGTGTCATTTATTGTCTTTCCCAAATATCCTGTTTTGTTTCTGGTAGTTTTCAGATCACACCCCATTTTAAATTCTCACATCACATGTGGTAGTTTAGATAGGTAGTTGAACTTCATCACGTCCTGTGAAAATAGGCTCGCACGCCGTATCCCATGTCGCTTCCTTTTAAAACAAGATCACTTCCTAGATGCCTCATCGCATCCTGGAAATTGTAGATTGCATCCTGTAAAAGGGATCACACCTCATAGGAACAGAGTCATTTTTGGTTTTTGAGTCAGTTTTCTTTCAAGTTTGACTATTTTTTCATCTTCTGACCATCAAAAACACTTAGTTGATAGGTTTTTCTGCTTTGTTGTCTTAGATAGAGTACTGATTTGAAATTTTCTACAATTTGTTATATTTTGATTAGATTCCTTTTGATTTTGTATCATTCTGAGGACCGTACCCTAGTCATGTCCTTGCACTTTCTACATCTTTGACCAATGATGAGGTAGAGCTTGTCGCTCGTGTAGGATTACTTGCACTGAGAGATTTACCCGACATCAGGGTAAATCAATGATTGTTGACTGCTCTAGCTGAGAGGTGGCATTCTGAGCACAACACCTTCCATCTCTCGATTTTTGAGATAATCGTCACACCTGAGGATGTGTGGCGCATTCTTAGAGTTCCTGTGAAGGGTCAAGATGTGCAGTTCAAGTCAACTTCGGTTACAGCTATTGCCTCAGCTCGACGTTTCTTTAGAGATGATACCATAGCTCGCCAATACCTTACATGGGACTATATGTGCAATCATTATTATCATCTTCCTGTATACTTGGCCGGTTTTATTGGAGGCATCCTTTTTCCTGACCAAGGACAACATAGATTCATGGTCGGTTGGGTCGACATGTTGGAGTAGATGGTTGTTTTAGCTAAGATATTTGCATGGGGCAGCTATATTCTTGCTCATATTTATAGAGAGTTACATGAGATTGTATACCTATATTTACACAACATGACTGTGGGGATCCTTTCATTACAGATATGGGTCTGGGAGCATATCCTAGTTACATGGCCGATAGTTGAGAGGCAGTGACTAGATCAACACCCATATGTATATATGTACTCAGGTTGGATTCAGTAGCCCCATATGGGCAAGGTAGACTATTGGTGCCGGTTATTTGATGATATGATTGTAGTAGTATGGCGACCATACCTTGACGATGAGGAGTGGGTTTTTGATAGGCGACAGATGCCTTATTTATTCTAGAGTAGGTACTTGATCAGTAAGACCAGATACATTGTTGAGCATTTCCTTGTGACTCAAGTCATGAGATAGTACGATCATGTGTAGGGCAGGTGCCATGATGTATCAATATATGCACATATTCGGGACAAGGAGCATTTATGGGCTTCCCAATTAGTATATGAGACAACACAATGAGCTATCAGAGAGATGGTTGCAGTTGCTTGGGACCTTCGTCTAGATGTTGCAGATGTAGAGGTCTCAAATGGATATGTTATTGAGATGTTATAGTATCCATTTCCACATTTTACAACTCCTAATGAGGCAATTCCTCGAATTGAGGATCCATTAGATTATGATCCCGTTGATGATTAACCTATGAGAGGCAGAGGAGGAGCACAGAGGGAGAGATGAGATGGGGGGAGGGATGGTGGTAGAGATGGGAGGTGCCCTCCAAACAGAGGACATAGTCTAGATGATGGAGATGATGACAGAGATGATAGGGGTGGAGGTGCCAGTAGAAATGGTAGTGGGAGGTAGAATCGTCCTATATTTGTTTCTCCCCAGAGAGATCTAGGTCCACTATTGACTAGAGATTAGAAATGACAATAGGACACTCAGTAGGATAGGCAACAGGATAGGCCTTCAGGATAGGATATAGGTAGAGGGTCAGGCAGAGATGGCAATGCTTTGACACAGTGTGATCAGCTCAGAGAAATGATCACTACATTGGAGGCTCTATTGGTAGATAAAGATAGACAACTTGAGCATGTGAGATCTGAGAGAGATACACAAGTTGAGTGCCTAAGAGAAGATAGAGATACATATGTTCATACGGCTACACACCAGGGACAAAGAGTGACATATTATTATGGTCTATATCATGCTGTAGTTCTAGAGGGCCAGAGAGCACCTTTGTATTCACGGATTGCACAATAGTCTAAGGGGGCGATGCCTCCACTAGCTATTTTTGTACCACCTCCTCCTCCTCCTCCTCTAGATTAGGGAGAGGGTGGCAGTTAGACCTGACTTTGTACTTTGATAGTTTGAGATATTTTTGAGACATTTTGTATATCTAGATGCTTCTAGGATCATGCATTGTATTGTATATCTAATTCATACTGATACTCTTTTGTAGATAGTTCCACATTTTTGATCTTCTCCATATTTGATATATCTAATATAGTTGTTCTTGATCTTGTATATGTTCATGGGTTCTCTTGCTTTGATAGATGTTTTAGATTGATGCACATGTGATTATTGTCTTGGTCTCGTGATGAGTTTAGATTAGACTCATGTGATGACATCATTTATGCTCTTTGATTGATTATTGATATATAAATGTGTTTCAAATGATACTAGATGAATATGCAAATGTATGTTTTTTGATTTTGTTTATGCAAATATATGTATGGATGCACTTAGGATGTAGAAATAAATGCAATGCTTGAATGCTTTGTTTTTGTATTTTCTCTTTCTCATTTATGAATGCAGAATGTATACTATGGATATGCAATGACATTGTAATACCAGTAATATAGATTAAGTAATTAACTTGGATTTTGGATGAATTAGGAAATCATTTTGAGCTCAAGTCCTTATGATTTTCTTTAAAATGAATCATGCAATCTCTTAATGCATCTACATGCAGACTCTTGGTACTGTCACTGATTTGTATACATTGTAGCATTTTTATCATCATTGGGCGTTGTTGTAATAGACATCATCAGATAGTACAAATGCCACTAATACCCACTGGTATCATGAAAGTATGAATACTATGTGTATCAGATGCAATGCCAGAAATAAACTTAAGCATAAAGGCATATAAGCCAGGATGACAAGTTAGTTATCTCCTTTTACTATTAAGAATCAGGTTTTGTTCAAGTGTAATGTATGATATATGACCCGCAATGACCTTGAAAATTCATATCCTTAGGTACATAATGTGTCATACACCTTAGTGAGAATCTGATTTAGAAAATGAACAAGGAAATTGTTTTAACCTCACCGTAGTTTACACATAACTAAGATCGAGATATATGTGGCCATCCACTCATGTTGGCAGCTCTTACCATAAACATCCAAGGTAGGTGAAATTTATAGGATCATTGAAACAATCACCATACACAGAAAACCAAGAAAAGGTTATGCCCCCTGTCCTTGTGAATCTTTGTCTTTGAATAAATGTCATGGATTAACTTGGAAGACATAACAATCACCAATTGAGAATCAATCAAAGAAAAATTATAACTGCTTATATGCCCCTAGTTGAAACATCATCAGAACATAAAATAGTCATAATCAAGCCAAGATCAGTCTATGTGTTTAGGTAGTATTGAAAAATATTGTTGATTTATCAAGCACAGTAGAGATTCATCAATCAAAATTTCGAATCAAGAAATATGTTTATGTCTAAGTATATGAGATTAACTTTTGTCAGCAATTGCAATCCAATGGAGTGTTTATAAACAATTCTCGATTAAAGTGTTAAGAAACAATAGTGCGTTTAAAGTTTTGATTAAAGTGTTGAGAAACACTAGTATGATGTTTGTTACAAGAAGGTGGTGTTGAAGAAACATCTTTGTTTTTGATAGTGACGTTTTGATGCAAGTATTGAGAAATAGAATTTTGAGAGGAAAAACATAGTAGACAAGACCCTAGGACAACCTAGAAGACGCAAATAGAACATGCCAACAAAGATGCTCCTAGTACAGAATGACTATTCCTAAGACGCAAATGTAGACAAATCCCAGGCAAGGATATGACATTTGTAAGGAATCAGAGTCAACCAGTAGTACAAGTGTGATTATGAAGGATTAGTGTCAGTAGTACATTGATAGATAGAGCACAAAGTACAAGTGACACCTGTTTGCCAGGTTTTCACCACTCGGCAAAGCTTTTTATTTTTGCTACCAAGACGCCTATTTGCTAGGTTTTCGCCGAGGCACTTTTCTCTTTTCCATTTTTTTTCTTTTTTATTTTTTTGTTACTATTAAGGCGTCTGTTTGCCAGGTTTTCCCCAAGGATACCTTTTTTCAAGACTTTTTCCATTGTTTTTGGAGTTTTTTCAGGATCAATTTTTTTGATTTTTTTGGTATTTTCTGAGAATTTTCACTGCACAGGCTCTACTAGCTAAATATTAAGCGTAGAACCACTTCAAATATAGAGTATTAATGGGATCAAGAAGAACATCTCCCTCAAGTATAGCTAACCGATAAGCTCTAGTCCCATAAGTTGCAGTAATGACATAAGGCCCCAGCCAGTTGGGTTCAAACTTTCCTTTTTGTTCTTTGTTTGTATGGTTCTTAGGATTTTCTTTGAGAATAAGATCTCCCAATTGGAATTGTCATGGTTTGAACTTTTTATTGTACCCTTTTGACATCCATTTTTGGTACACTTTTAGATGATCGAATTCTTTTTGCCTGTGCTCATCAAGTAGTTCCAGTGCATTAATCCTATCATTGCGGTATTGTTCATTAGTAACAATACCTTGGAGGGATACCTGCAATGATGGAATTTCAACTTCAATAGGCAACACTACTTTTGTGCCATAGAATAAAGCAAATGGTGTGGCTCTAGTTGGTGTTCTGATACTAGTTTTATAGGCCCATAGTGCCAGATTTAATGGCTAGTGCTGCTCTCTGCCAGACTTACTCACAGTTCTATGTAAGATCTTCAAAATGTTTTTGTTAGATGCCTCAGCTTGTCTATTACTTTGAGGATAATAGATTGACAAACAATGTTAGGTGATGTGAAACTGTGTGCAAAGGTCTTCAATGTCTTGGTTTTTAAATTGACCCCCATTGTCTATTACAATAGAAGAGGGTATCCCATATCTAAAAATAATGTAGTTCAAGATAAACATAGCCACCTATTTGCTAGTGGCTTTGATCAGTGGTATGAATTCGACCCACTTAGTGAAATACTCAGTGGTCATAATGATATATTTGTTTCTATTTGAAGAATTAGGATATATTTGTCCAACCAAATCAAAGGCCCATTGCTGAAACGACCAATGTGTTATGAATGGTATGAGTTCTCTAGTAGGAGCATTAATGAGATTTCTATGGGTTTGACACTTGTGACAAGTTTTTGAAAATAGAACATCTTTTTCCATCATGGGCCAGTAATAACCAACTCTTAGTAGTTTTTAGCTAGTGAAAAGCCAATTGAGTGTGATCCTAATTAAGGCTCATTTTTGATTTCTTGATAGGTCATTGGGTGTAGTTTGGTCATTTAGGTAAGCAATGATTTTGGCATATCTAGATTGGTCTTGGTCATTCAAAACACAAATCACTAGAGCTTCGGGTATATCAAAGGCTGGATAGGATAGTTCTTCCACCAAGAAGTCATAGAAGAATTGATGTTATTCTAGTTGTAACATAGATGCCAGTGTAGCCATAACATCTGCAACCTTATTTTCTATTCGGGGAAGTTGTTGGAATGTAATGAAGACAAAGTACTTCTTCAAATTGTCAACCAGTTGTTTATACGACATCAACTTTTCATCTTTGGTCTGATAATCTCCATTTACTTGATTGATAATGAGCTGGGAGTCACCATACACACGAAACTCTACAATCTTCCATTCCATAGCCATCTTAAGTCCATCTACCAATGCTTCATATTCAAAAATGTTATGTGTGCATGGAAACATTAATTTTTATGCCTTGGTTATTTTGTAGCCTTGGTTATTTTGTAGCCTTGAGGAGTTATGAATAGAACCCCTATTCCAGAGCCTTGCTACATGAAAGAACCATTGAAGTACATCTTCCATGGGTACTTAGTTAAATGCATTATTGTTTCATCATGAAATTCAATTGTCAAAGGTATTTCATCTTGTAGTGGTGAGTCAGCTAATTGATCTACAAGGACTTGTCCTTTAATATCCCTTCTATCCACATATTCAATATCAAATTCAATCAGAATCAGGACCCACTTTGCTAGCCTTCATGTTAATGTTGTCTTGCTTAAGAGGCATTTGAGCGGATCTATCTTTGCAATAAGCTTTACTGTATAGGACAACATGTAATGTCTCAATTTCTGTGATGCAAAGACAACTGCTAAGAAAGATTTTTCAATTATACTATAATTGAGTTCATAGGACACCAAGGTCCTGTTGATATAGTAGATTTCTCTTTCTTTCTTAGTTTCATCCTCTTGTGCCAGCAATACTCCCAGTGATTAGCTGTAGCTGAAATGTATAGGAGTAATGGCTTTCCATGAATGGGTTCCATAAGAATGGGAGGAGTAGCTAAATATTCCTTTATTTATTGGAATTTATTTTCACGATGTTTGTCCCATTTGAAAGTCACACCTTTATGCAGCAATTTAGTGAAAGGTTGTGCTCTATCGGCTAGTTGTGACATAAATCTCTTGATTGACTGGAGTCTTCCTTACAACGTCCTTATTTGGATAATATTGCATGGAGGTAACATATCTAGTATAGCTTTGAATTTTTCAGGGTCTACCTCAATTATTTTTGCTGATACAATAAACCCTAGGAGCTTTCCCGATTGAACTCCAAAGGCACATTTCTTTGAGTTAAGTTTGAGTTGAAATTGTTCCATGCGATCTAGGATCTTCCTTAAGTCTTCAATATGAGTAGTTCTTGTCTTTGACTTTGCCAAGGTATCATCCACGTAATCCTCCATGTTTTTATGTATCATATCATGGAATATGGTTTTCATAGCTCTTTGGTATGTCACACCAGCATTCTTTAATCCAAACGGCATAACATTCCAACAAAAAGTTCCCCACGCACATGTGAATGTTATTTTCTCTTGTTCTTCAAGAGAAATCTTAATATGGTTATTGTATGTGATAAATTTGGCCTTGTTAACTCACCATACACTTCAACATAGTCCTTCACCAGATACACACAAGACTGAATATGAGATTATTCATCCTGCCTGCCTGCATGATTCGACCTGTTGCCTTCTATCCAGACGGGGTTTTTGAAATAGCTCTCAGAATGAGAGTCTAACAACCATAGACCAATCTAGGAACAAAGGATTTTTCTCCATGAATGCAATACAATGCAAAATTATTCTAAGAATTGAAATATGCAAGATTAATCTAAGACATGATTTCAATGCAATTATTCTATAAATTGAAATTAATCTATTGCAAAATAAAATTATTCTATATGAGATTATCAAGAAATATGGCAATAATTCAGTATTCTAACAATGCATGAAAATCAGTGGGGCTTTGAATGAGGAATGATAGTTCTTTTATAGACTCAGAGGTGATCAAAATAGAAACTTTCCTCTTTGAAATAAAACAGATAGAAAAGCCAGTTTAGAATAGAAATCTTTATTTAAAAGAATACAATAAATTGTTTTCTCTTTGCTTTAACTGTTTTCTTTCTTTGATTTAATTCTGTTTTATTTGAGTTTAATTGTTTTCTTTCTCTTTAAAGCACAATTAATTCAAAGATTCTATTTTTGAACAGAAGAAAGATTTTTGAGAGAATATCCAATTGATTAAATAAATATGACCTCATAAATAGATTTTTCTCAATTATCTGAATAATTAAATTCAATTATTTAAATGAGGAAAATTATTAAATATTATTTAATCCCCTTTTCATGTATCTTAGCTAAAGAGGGTGAATTTAATTTAATTAAAGTGCTAGGAATTTATAATTATATTAATTCAATCATAAGGTTTGTTTAGCCAATTGGTATTTAGGAATTACATATAATGTATGATTAATGCAGATTTAGGATTTTCTGCATTTCTTAGGTCGAGTAGAGTCAGTTAAAATTTAGAATTGCCTAGTACAATAGGACTTTGATAATTCAGAAGAATGATAAATGCAAAAAAATTGGTTAGGGTTGCAAGATGCCAATTTTGGGGTGTTACATTTTGCCCCTCTTTGAATCGATGTGTGAGAAACACGTTGATTCAAAGAATAGTCTGATGCCTGAAGCACAAAAGAATAGATTTTGAAAATTGATAATGCAAAGATTTTAGAGCCATCTCTAGAATAGAGCTTGACTCTCTGAAGTCTAGGTTAGGTTGCCGAGACATTGGTCAAATAGAGTTTTTGAGGGTCATGTTTAGAATGAAGCTTGATCCTTAGGGATTTGGGTCAGAATGCCCTGATACCTAAATAGATTTGATATATTTCACAAAGCTATCCCTAGAGCGAGGCTCAAACTTTAGGAGTCAGGGTTAGATTGCCCCGATACCTGTCCAACAAGATAATCAATAGGGATTTTAGGACTATCTCCAAAATGAAGCTTAGTCCCCCAATATCTTGGTTGGATTGCCAAGACACTGGTTAGACAGATATCTTTCACAAGACTATCCCCAGAATGAGGCTCAATCTTCAGGAGTCAGGATTAGAATGCCTCGATACCTGTCCCAAAAGATAGTAAATAGAGATTTAGAATTATCTCTAGAGCGGAGCTTGATTACCAGGAGTCAGGGTTAGATTGCCCCTATACCTGTCCCAAAAGATAGTTTTCTGAGAACCATCTCCAAAATGGAGCTTGATCCTCAAGAATCTGAGTTAGATTGCTTAGATACTTAATAGATGACAAGATGTAAGGAACAATGATGCCCTTGTTGATTATGGAGTATCTAGTTTTGGCTGTGAGGTACAAAAAATTGAACATGCCCCAAGTGATGAGAAGCCCCTAGCAATGAGGACTTTTGAAAATTAGATCAAATTGATTGGAATAGATTCAATGATGTAATCATCCTGCCCCGTCGGGAGTGAAATGGAAAGATGACACATCATAATGATGATGGAGAGTGAAAAATCACAGATAGATGTGGAATCATAGATCAAGAAGAACTCAGGACAGATTATGGAAGAATTTAGAAAATTTAGAATCAATTTTGAGTGATTTCAAGGTCTAGTTGACCAAGTTTGACTATGGTTGACCAAAGTTGACTAGAGTTGACTTTTGAGGAAAAAAGTCAAAGATTTGAGAAAATGATGATAGGATAAGATTCTAACAATAAAGCGACGTCAGAAAGTTGATTGCACAAGCGTCCGATCACGTCGGTCCTGAAAATTTTAAAATGCAATTTTGAGCTATATAGAAGTGTTAGATTTCAATTTCGATCATGAAAATGGATTCAGAGTGATCAAATTAGGTAATGGTGAAGTTTTTGCACAAAATGGAGCACTTTAAAAAATTAGGTCAAAACCTATATAAGGACAAAAAGGTCATTTTCAAATCATTTCAACCTTTTGACTTTTACAAATTGAGCTCTGAGTGAAAATGGTGGTCCCCTACAACACACACCAATTTGAGCAATCTAGGAGGCATAGCCAACCCGTAGCGTATGGACCTCCAGTAAGTAGTCGATAAACCTCTCTGCATTGTAAATTTCATCAATTTCGGTCCATTTTTCAATGTTTTTCCGCATTTTTAGGAAATGGTCCGCAAGTTATCGCATGAAGAAGTAGTTTCTTTGCGTGGCCTGTAGGGAAATCTCACATAATAAAAAAACTTTTCATGCCATTCGGTGGGAAAGATCGCATGGGAGAGTACCCATGTTCACGCGAGAAACGCTTCCATAGGGTGTTTTCTCGCGCGATGAGTCAGAAAAGTTCGCGCGAAGGTCAAGTATCACGTGACCTAAAAAAATTTCTTCGCATGAAAGAGTACTTTGTCTCACAAAAAGCTACTTCTTTGCATGGGAAAAAGTGGACAATAAGAACATGAAATCAATTTGCATCGTATCCAATAGCTTTTGCGTCAGTGTTACTGTCTATAGAATGTCTTGAATGCTTTATTATCTTGTTATGCTTTGATTATCTCAGATTACTGATCATGTACTATTGTTTGCATGTCTTGTAGGTCAAATTCCCAGATATTGCCTTCTGATCACACCACCCGGCTATCAGTAGATTAGTATCACAGCTTGATGATGCAGAGACAACACATCTGGGTACTTTGGGTTTGAGCTCGCCATGTGATGTGCCCGAGATTTAGGTAAATCATGAATTGTTAGGGGCACTGGTTGAGCATTTCCATTCAAAGACAAACATGTTCTATCTGCCACAGGGGGAGATGATTGTGACCCCCAAGGACATCTACCAGATTTTGAGGATACCATTCCATGGTGCTAGGGTAGAGTATGAGGCGCAACCCAGATTAGGGACACTAGCCTTGAGAGAGATTCTACAAGATGATCTAGTTATGGGGAGGGCGATCCCATGGGAGGATCTAATCAGTGAGTATGGACCCACACATAGGTTACCAATGGTTTTAGCATGCTTCTTGGGTTTTTACCTGATGCCTGATCATGGACAACATGGTCTGGAGTGTGGCTGGGGAAGGATGCTTTAGCATATGTTAGCACGACTCTGACATAATAGATGGGGTCAGTGCATGCTAGCCCACATGTATCATGAGATGCATGAGATAGCCTATCAAGAGGTGAAGAGTATGGCAGCTAGAGTTTTTGTACTATAGGTATGGGCATGGGAGCATCTTTGCGTAACGATGCCGATATGCAAGGATATGAGGCAACCTCTAGAGCCTTACATCTGTAGATACAGGGCATGATTACCCAGCCAGCACTGGGTAAGGTAGATCAGTGGTGAGCCTAGCTCGATGACTTAGCTACAGTAGTCTGGAGGCCATGGACACTCACAGAGGGCTGGGATGATGCTGTAGAGCATCTCAGTCACATGTTTTGTTAACAAGCGATGATAGGTAGCACTATCACAGTCATTGAAAGATTCCTGTAGAAGTAGGTATGGCAGCAGTTCGACCGGCCACAAGACATATCTCAGGAGTACACAACATATGCATGATTCACGGATGAGATTTAGAGGGGCTGGCTGACAAAGCTAGACCAGGGACACACCATGATTGATATAGAAGCCTTGGCCCCAGTGCAATGGGATTATTTGAGGGATGTGGCAGATGGTAGCGTGACTGTAGAGTATAGGGAGCATTTTGTTACACATCCATTCCCTAGGTTCATAAATCTGGTCGGATGGTAGGCCGAGGGCACATAGTACAAGCACAGGTAGTACAACCATAGGTGGTACAACCACAAGTGGTACAACCATAGGTGGTACAACCACATGTGGTTTAACAGCAGGTGCACATGCCCCCACCACAGTAGAGTGTAGAGCCAGGGCTACATTAGGGTCCCTGGCCCTGGATAGTACAGGTAGACATCCCCACTCAACATATGGGGATGGACATTGGGGCCAGTGGCAGTGGTAGTATGAGACAATCCTGACGACAGACCATTGAGACGACAACTAAGGAGCAGCAGGTACTCCCACAGGAGGAGGTACAATAGGAGGATTTGATGTAGGAGGACCAGCCTGCATAGGATCTAGCATAGGATCCACAGTGACGATCTCAAGAGAGAGCTTGATAGCTCTTGAGATATGTTAGGGATTTGACCATACAGGTGGCTGTGAAAGATGCATGGTTATTAGATAGAGACCAGGAGATATAGGATCTCCAAGAGCAGTTACAGGCAGCACAGGAGGAGGTGCAACATCAGACTTCTCCAGTGGCGTATTACTATGCATTGTATATAGGGGTGGTTCCTGATGAGGCATCACAAGTTGCAAGATTCTTGACCTATGCCAGAGGGTCAGAGGGTGCACAGGTGCCACCTCCACCAAATAGGGCCCCACCTCCACCTCCTCCAGATGATGAGGGAGAGGGCTAGAGTTAGTTTTTGATAGATAGATACATGAGATCATAAGATGTATTTGATGCGTTGGTGTCCATGTATTTATATCACCATTTTGAGATAGTGTAAGGAAACTCAGGTGCGGACACAGCTTCCTACGCTAATCTCTATAGGAAATTATTGTGCAAATTCTTTTAAATCCTTCCAATTACAAATTCGTTAACTAATTTAACAAAGATATTGCAACGACATACCATGCATACAGAAAAATAGAGAATGACACAATGATATACCCTGGGGAAACCTTTTGGAAAAAACCCCAGCACTCCAAAACCTGCACAATGTATTGATCAAAACTATTACAGCTTACAATACACTTGCAATGCAAGTTCTTTCAGAATATTTCAAAACCCTTGAAGACAAATAATGACAGCATAAAACGTTCCAACAATACACTCGCATCACTACTCTTCACAACCCTAAAAAATGCTTATATCACGCGCTTCACTTTTTAGGGCTACTCCTAAAGATAACCGTAGTAGGGTTTTACCATTCTCCGAGAAAATAGGAAACCCAAATTTTTTTTTGGGACGATGCCCCGAACCCCACGATTGGGGAAGAGTGTAGAGTACTCAAATTTATCAGTTGCCACATGTCTTCACCTGTCATTGAATCTTCCTGACATAGCTCTTACGTGTCATAGGAATTCATCATAACCATTTTAGCCATGATCTCCTTACACACAATTCAAGAT
>MU223123.1:1915580-1932250 GCA_018584345.1 Thuja plicata | reverse complement strand
ACTATTCTTCAGATATTATGGATGAATGTTTTCTCATTGCATTGATTTCATCAGATTAATATGTAGTTTTCAGAAAGATTGATTGTGTGTTGTTTATGTTCCATGTATTGCTTAGATCCAACTGGATATAATATTTTTCTCACCATGTTGCAGGTAAACCCTAAGAAGACCTATATGCAGATGAAGATGGACTATGAAGACCTAGGACCTGATATGCAACCAGCCATGAAAACCTAGCATGAAAGCATTAAAAACCAACCAACAGGCAATGCATGGGACCTCTACTCCATACTTTCAATTATGCCTTTTTAATTCTGCAATGTACTATTGTTGACATGAAAAAAAAAGATGAAATAACATTTGTATAACAAATTTATCTTGAATGCATAATGTAATTGATCAGAATTGTAATTTAGAAATTCTGGAATGTGATCAATTTTTAGAGTACAAAAATGACATTTTCTGAAAATGAATGTAATTATGAAATTTTGATTAATAATACCTGAAGGATAATAGTAATGGGACCTCTAAAATGCAATCTCTTCCTGTTTATGATAATTTGATGCATGCTGAAAATTAGGATAACAATTTTGGCAACTTATGTTGGATGTCTGCCTTCTAGACACAAACCTAGATCTCTATCCTTGGGCAATGGAGTTAGGAAACCTGAAACCATGAATGCAATCATTATTGTAATGAAAATGCATCTAACCTAGACCTAATGCAGCCTAAAGACCTGAGCAACCTAGAGACCTATGTGCTTGGACATCACTTATTGAAAGTGACACTTAGACTAAAATTAATCCTCAAAGCAAAGCTCGAGGTGTATTCCATTAACTAGAATTTGTAGAACTTCTCCATCAGTTGTGGACAATTGATAAGCATAGTTTTCCTTGCAGGCTGTAATAACAAAAGGGCCTCCCCAAAAGTTGTCAAATTTATCATGCTGCCCTGGCTTGCTCTTTAGCACATCCCACTTGAGTACTAAATCTCCCTCTTTAAATTCTCTGAACTTAGCTTTCTTGTCAAAAGATCTCTTAGTTTGTGCCTGCTTCAGTTCCATTGTAACCAATGCTTTTCTCCTTTCTTCTTCAAGTTGTAATAGATTGGCATACCTTAGTTTAAGGGGATATTCTTCTCCAAACAATAACATCTGATCAGCTAGTTGCAAGGCTGGAAATTTAGTGGAAACTAGCAATCTGGCCTCTTTACCATAAACTAGGACATATGGGGAATTCCCAATTACCTGTTTAGGTGTAATCCTATCTAGCCACAAGGCTTCCTTTAATTTGGAATGCCAATCCCTCTTATTTCCTTGCAAAGTCTTTTTGATGATCCTGATTAGATTTTTATTGGTAGATTTTGCAAGACCATTACCCTGAGGATAATAGTTTGAAGAAGTGTTTAAGTAAACCCCATTCTTTACAACCCATTCTGTAATGGCTAAACCAATAAAAGCCATAGCATTATCAAAAATAATTGATTGAGGAGCTCCAAACCTGGTTATTATATCATCATAGAGTTTTACCACAGCAGGTCCAAAAGCTTCCTTTAGTGCAATAGCCTTGATCCATCTTGTAAAGTAATCAGTAGTAGTTAAAATCCATTTATGACCTGCACTAGAATTAGGATTGATAGGACCAATAAAGTCCATTCCCCACTTAAAAAAATGGCTGATCAACCATAATTGGTTTTAATGGCAGTGCTGCCAGCCTTTGTTTCCCTGCAAACAGTGCACATTTATGACATTTTATAGCCCAAACATGAGCACCTTAAACAAATCAGGCCAATAATAGCCTGCCCTTAGTATTTTCCAAGCTGTAGTTTTAGGAATGAAATGTCCTCCACAAGATCCATCATGAAACTCAGATAATATTCTATTTTAATCTAATGAATCAATACATTTAAGAAACATCCCAGAATAATCCTTTCTATATAGAACACCATCAATAAGAACATAGGGAATAGATTGTAACCTGTAGTACCTCCTTTTTGCCTTATCAAGATTATTTGGGCATTGTCCTATTTGCAAGAATATAGTCATATCTGACAACCATGTCATAGGATCATTAAACAATACAATATCACTTTGTAAATTTTTAGATTCTTTAGGCACTTCAATCTGTCCTTCTTCTTCTGCCATTTGTGCACAAAGGCCTTTACCTCTAACCAGCTTAGTTACATGAATTTGCACATCATACTCCATAACCCTTGTTATCCAACCAGATATTTTCTCATTAACATCCTTGTTCAACAAAAACTCCTTGATGCTAGGATGAGAAACCATTAAGTGCACCCTATTTCTAGCAATTAAATGCTTAAACTTCTTCAAAGATTTAATAACAACAAGTACATGTTTTTCAATAAAAGTGTACCTTCTCTCATAATCGTCCATATCTTTGCTAAAAAATGCAACTAGCTGCTCTTGTTTTTTATCATTCTTTTGAACCAGCATAGCATAAATTGTGTCAGAACCACCATAAGCATACAAAATGAAGTCTTGAGTGAAATCAGGATTAACAAGAGTAGGGGCTGAAGATAAATCCTATTTTATCAGTTCAAAATTCCTCTTTCCTTCATCAGTCCATCTGAAAGAAACATCCTTTTTAAGCATTGCTGTCAATGGCTTTAATAAATTTGCAATATCAGGGATAAACCTTCTTACGAAGTTAATTCTCCCAATAAAACTCTGCAATCCTTTCTTATGTTTTGGGAATAAAAGATCAAGAATTGCATGAATAATTGTTGTTCCCTCCTTAGACACTTGGTATCCTAAGAGTTTCCCTTCATGAACTGCAAACACATATTTCTTAGGATTTAAAGATATTCTAAATTCTCTACATCTTTGCAGTATTTGTCTTAAATGATCAAAATGTTGATTTGCAACCTTGCTATAAATTTTCACATCATCTAAGTATACTAAAACAAAATTATACATTAGATTCTTGAAAGCCATGTCCATTGCTTTCTGAAAAGTAGCTCTAGCATTTGATAACCCAAAGGGCATTCTTCTGTAGGCCATGGTTCCCCATTTAGTTGTAAAAGTTGTTTTGAACTGATCAGATTCCTTAACTAAAATCTGATTATAACCAAATTATCCATCTAAGAGTGAGTCTAAGAACCTGAAACATATTGTAAAATATGTTCAATGGAAGGAAGAGGGTGTCTATCTTTCAGAAATGCCCTATTAAGGTCTCTAAAATCTACACATAGTCTTATCTCTCTGTTCTTCTTCCTTACTGGTACTAAGTTAGAAACCCAAGATGTGTTCTTAATAGGAAATATAATACCACCATCTAGAAGTTTCCTCAGTTCTTTTAGCATCAATGGCTCTAATTTGGGATTTATAGGCCTTTGCTTTTGTCTAATTGGCCTAGCATTTGGTTCCAATTCTATAGTATGCTGAGTTAATTTAGGATCAAAACCTTTTAGATCAGAGTAATCCCATGAAAAAACATCATTATATTCTCTAAAAATATCAATAAATAGTTCTTTTTCTTTAGGAGAATTTATTTTACCAACCTTCAATTGCTTATCTCTGAAAATTTCCACTTCTTCATAATGATCTTCTTCAATCAGCAAGCTGGTTTTACCCTTTTTAAACTGGTCATCAGAATTAAAAGCTGATTCCAAGCTTACTAATCCCTTTGGAAATTTATTGGTTTTCAATTAAATAATCTGATCTTCCATTTGTTGAATGTTCTTGTTATCTCTTGAAGCTGAAAAACCATCTGTTTCTGTCAAAAAACTTAGGATATGTTCATCAATATTGAAAACCTACCAATAAATGTCATTATCCGGAATGGATGGCCTGACAATTATCTTAATATGTGATTGATATGAAATTATTCCTTTATTTTCTGTTATTGCAATATGAGCACCAATACCAGCCAGCGTATCAGCATGTGTATTTTCCCTTCTAGGAATTGAAATCAGGTTGAAAACATCAAATCCATCTAGAATATCAGAGACTCTAGATTTATACATCTTAAGCAGATTATTTTTAACAGTATAGATCCCTCTCACCTACTTAAAAATAAGCTCACTATCTCCAAATGCTCTTAGACATTTGATACCTTTCAATCTTGCCCATTCTAATCCCTAGATTAAACTTTCATATTCAGCCACATTGTTAGAACAAGGAAAAGACAACTTAAATGCAACATAAAAATTATCCCCATTAGGTGAAACTAGCATAACCCCTACACCAAATCCATCCTTATTCTTTGACCCATCAAAAAACAAATCCCAAAGCTTGTTAGATACATCAGATTCAAATTTTGGGTCATTAATCAAATTAGGAACTACTGAATCAGATTCTAAAATCATGTAATTTCCAAAACCAGCATCAAACACATCCATCTCTTGGTCATTTCTAGTTTTCCATTCATCAAGAACCATATTGGGATACTCCTCAGTTTGTGTGTTATAAGATGAAGTCTCATTGATTTCATTTGGATCCATGATCACACAACTTGCATTTATAGGGCTGGGATTATAAGGCTCTATATGGTCTTTGGCCCATGATTCTAACTTTATGGTCACCTTAGTACCATACCTAGTTCTAAAATACAGGTGAGACCAATCTGATGAGAAATATCCATCTATCTTGGCTATGAAGTCTCTTGATAAACATAGAGCAAAATAAGGTGGCAGATCTATGACAAAGATATCTTGGGAAATGGAGAAATTTGGACAGGAGTGCAAGGTTAGACTTGCATTTTTAACAACCCCAAAATTTTTAACTGAAGAACCATCAAGTTGAACAACTCCTTTCTCAAGAGGTTCATACTTCAAATCCAATATATTAGCTATACACTTTGGCATGACAGTGCTAGTTGCACCACTATCAACCATACAATTATGCACTAATTTGTTTCCAATGATTAAAGAAACATAGAAAGGAGGAGGCTTAACATTTGTAGGTTTCTTACCTCCCTTTTCTGTCACCTTTGACATATTTACTAATTTTCTTTCAGTTTGTAGTGCTGGCTGCTTTAATTCTGTAGCATTTCTACTCTCTTGTGATTCTTGCTGTTGTACTTTGCCAATCTTCTTTTCCTTCTATTTGACTGCTTAATCTTGAACCACTGGAGGATCTGAATTGGCCAAGACCACTCTAGGAGGATTATTTATAGCTTGATGTGAAATTGCTATTCCTTTTGACAGTTCCTCCTTTAATAAATCAGTTTGCCCTAGAATAGCTAATGAATCCCACATGGAAATAGAAACATTCATTTTTTTCATACTATCAACAATGTTGTAAGGAACAACAAATTGTACCTTCTAAGGAGACTTACTAATACTCTAATCCAGCTGCTTCTGATACTACATTGTTCTGTTTGCATGAGTAGGGGCTCCCTTTAGGATTGAAATTGGTGGAGTGAGTGATGATTGATTTGTAGCAACAATCCCAACAGTTGATTGCTCTGATTCCAGGGCTCTCTTCTTGGCTCTGGTATTTTCTGATATGGATGAGTCACCATTTACACCACAAAACTCCTCCTCTTGCCAATTGAGGAATGCAGTGTCAGGGGTAGATGTATCACAGTGTTGCTGAGCCTCTTCAGTAGGTTGTGAATCTATGATACTCTGAACCATTAAGACTTGATTGAGCACTCCATTAGTACACTTTGACTAATTGTGTTATTCATTATAGGGATAACACCATTCATAATCTAAAACAAGGTTATTCTGGCTAGGAACAATATCCTTAACAACATTGAGAGGTACTAGATTGTATGGCCTATAAGGCCTTTGATTCCAGTTTTGCCTATTTGCATTACTATTTCCTTGATGTGGCTACTTATTTCCTTGATAACTAGGCTGATTAGGCTACTGAGATGAGGAACTATCAAATTGATTTTTAGTATGGGCTATGGGATGACTTTGCTGCCTTTTCAGGTTCACTAATTCATTCCCAAAAGTTTGCAGCAAGCTCTCAATCTTTTGCTGACTATTTTTTATACTTTGCAATTCACTAGGAGGGACCATAGGCATGATTTATTCACTTTTGTAAGATGGCAATGGAGCTAATGGTGGAGTAATCAATGGCATATTGGGCTGAATATTTGGAAAGTAAGGCATAGGTGGCCTAGGAGCTATCTTTCCTGCCTGAATGAGACTATTCTCTACTCTAATTGCAATATCATAGGCTTGGGGTAAAGAATTTTCTCCCATGGACTAGATCATTACTGAAATATCACTATTCAAGCTTTTGAGAAAGTATAGAAAAGCATATTCGGTAGAGGGTCTTACCATGGTAGGAATCCTATTCCAAGTCTTTTGGAATCTGAGATTAAAATCATTTAAATCTTCCTGAGGAGCCCTTTTGATAGTAGTTAATTGCTCCACTAAAGACAAATTATCAGATTTTTCCTCAAAAAACTTAGAAAGCCTATCTCCAAAAACATCCCAAGTAGCAATAGAATTCACTAGAAGATTTCTAAACTAGTCAAGAGCTTTACCTTTAAGTGAAGCAGCCAACAGCTTCATAGCCACATCTTCCTCTATGACATGGTGGACATTGTACAGGGATGCAATATCTCTGATGTATTCAATAGCTGTCACCTGACCTTCTCCAGTGAATGATGGCAGACCTTTCAAGGCAGCCAAGGGTATATTATTTTGATTTGCAATGTGGAGAGGACTACCTTGATCAAAAGGGACAAAAGGAAGATTTCTTTCCATTCCTGCTACTGGTGGTACTTGTTGCTAAATAATAGGTACAACTAGAGGTTGAGTATGCTGAACTACCTTCCTTTGGTAAGTCTTCAAATTATGGGGATTTGCTGTAGTAACGCTCATAGAATCTCATAAAATAGAATTATTTATAGAAAAATCTTCAATCCTCAAAAACTTTGATCTGGAATGAGTATGAACACTCAGATCTTTAGGAAGATTGATTTCTTCAATAATAACTTCAAGTTATTCTAAGTTCATAGCTTGATCTTCAAAAATAGGATTATCAAATGAAGAAAAATTTGAACTTAGTAAAGCACCTCTTGGATCATGTGATGTTCTTCCACCTCTGGATGCTCTTCCTCCTCTTTTGTTTGTCTGTAACTCCTGGTACACAAATCCTTGCTTGTTTGATCTTGTTGTTCTGCTCATTAAAATCCACACTAAGAGCTAAAATCAATGACAAACTTAAATCAGAACTGAGAAGCAGTTCGCTGGTCCCTCCGGGCGTGCCAAAAACTATTTAGGTTTAGAATTGTCACCCTAACTTAGGCATTAGGGATATACAACAATTCCATCCTAACAATGGAAACCTCTCCTAGCTGTGGGTACACTATGAATGAAGAGGAATCTCCAGATTCTAGACCGGTTCCTATAAAATATGGGATATCACTCTCTTGATTTGTAATTTTGTATTATGGAAAAGGGAGAAAGTTTTAAAAATGAATGGGAAATGGGGTGATACACCAAGAATGAATTCAGATTTCTGATGAAAATACAAAAATAGTAACTCCAACTCACATATCAAAAGCTTGACCCTTCAAATCTCTAATCAACATATAGGCTAACAGACCTTACTACTAGGGTTAAACCACAAATAGCTCAGATAGTTCACAAACATACATTTTCCATACAAGGTTTTAAATAACTGATCACCTTAAGAAGGAGTTTAGAAACACTCACTTCTCTTGGATAACAATGAAAACAACACTTGCAAAGAAAGATGAAATAATATTATAGAATCAAAACTCCACATGGATGAGCCAAAATATCTGCTTTATTCTTTACCAAAATCTAACAGAATGTGATTACAAATAGGAATCTAAGGCAGCAAGGAACAATGAGTTCATTTTTAAACTTTTCTCCAATATCTGCAACTCAAAGGATACAAAAATGAAAGAAACACAACTATAGGAATAGTAGAAATTCACTAAGCTAATTCTCCACCAAATTTGACCCCCCTTCAGAATATGCAGATTCTCTCTCTAAATAGCCAACATGGCTTATTTTAAATCAGGCTTCCCTCCAAAATTGTCTTACCATAAGAAAGACACTAAACTCATAATTAAATCCCCCAAAACTAGCCCTAATAATAGCACCCCTAAGGTCTATCAATGTGATACATCTCTTTGCTAAGTTCATCAACCTAATTTGAATATACAATATAAAAACCCCACTTAGCAAATTGAGAGGGACATAACCCTAACCACTACTCGGCATCATCAGCATACATAAACTTTGTTGCCACCACACCTGAGCATTGGAAGTAACTGCAGTTTGTCTTGAATTTGATGTCGATATGACCATCTTTAAAGAAAAGATAATTGCAGATGTCGTGGCACTTAAAAGTACCAATGTGGCTCTGTGGAAGGGATGTCAATGCACTGGCACTGACATAGCATTTACTTCATCTGTCAGCAGACTTCAGTTTTGATGAAAACATATTGCATTTGTTCATCGATTCACTTTGCATCTTAGGGTTTTCTGTTGTAATGCCGCCATGTTGCTTTCAAAACCATGCTCATCTACAATGAAATCCGCCATGTTCTATGGGAAAGAACTTCTATTACAAGCTTTTATTTGGAAGGAAAAGATGTAGTTTTGTTTGCCATAACACATGGCATCTTTTTCTTTGAACCTCACTTCAAAGGCCATGACTTTTGATCTGTTGTTTTCTTGAACACAGGCCCCAACTGTAAGTTTACTTTGCACTTGTTTAATGTTGAGATGTTTTGCTGATATTATGCCATAATACATGACACTGAATAATGATTTTCAACTTAGTTATTTTACCTCCACCACGGGTTTTGAACTTGCAGCGTATAATGAAGACTCGGGCTCTCTATTTGTAACCCCCACCACTGCATTTTGAAAGTTATCACCACTGCCATCTTGGAGTGGTCTTCAACTATGATTGAGATGTAAACCCATGAATCTCGGCTCTGAACTGGGGACATCTCAGTCAAAGTTTCAGACTTATCCCCAGTTTGTAGCGCGACCATAAAGCACCACCACTTCTGTCCTTCCTTCAGACTCGTGAGTAACAGACCAATTTATGAATGTTTTTCATGTGACCACCATGCGGGTTTTCTGGGAACCGTGACTCTCTTCAACATTTTTGAAAAAATAGAGCTTATGACTGAAAGATGGTGTAGATACATTTGTTTTTCCCTTAGCTTCATGACATCTTTCAGTAATAAGCTTCACATTTTTTCATGCGAGTTGCTACAGACATAAATGGGAACATGAAGACACATCTCTTCGCATAAAAGATAAGGCAACTCCTTCTGTTGTTTTTTCATTCTCTGCTCTTTGCATTAATATGATCTTCACTTGCTATATGTTGGTACTCTATTGGATGTCGACTGTTTAGCTTTAAACCTTTTATATCACTGCTGAACTATCATTTGCTTATTTTCGAGCCCATGAACCTCGACTCTTCTCAATATCGAACTTCACTTGCTTAGTGTTTTTTAATGTATGTTGGTATTTTGATGTTTGACTATAGTTAAAACCCACATACAACTTTCAAAACAAGTATATGTTCACTCTCAAACCCACTACTGCAACACTGCTTGTTGTCGATTCTCTACTGCCATCTTCTCATGGTGGCTTTGCACTTGCTTTAATGTTTTAATAAAAACACCATTACTTCTATCTTCAAATACGAATAATTAGCAAATAGAATATATGTTTCTTTGTTTAATGACATTCCATTGTTTGAGAAAGAAACATACATAAGATTTTTTATTGCAACATTATGTTGAAAAACACTATGAATTTACAATCTTGATGATAGTACCGAGCATCTCTGTTAGCATTTCTACATAAACATGTTGAATATGCTGCTATTCTTTAATGTAGAAATACACTATTTTTTCTTGAAGTACTTAGGAAAGAACAAACCCATGGGGTTTGAGCATAGGCTCGTGACTCCCATGGAGTTTACTTCAAAATAGTAAACTCATTCTGCATATATAATTCTTGCCCTGTTACATGCTCTGTTCTATTATCAAGAATGTGCATCTTTTCAAAACATCTATAAGAGATTTAAACTTTGCAAAAAGAAATTGTCTCAATCAGTTTGTCTAAAATAGATTATATATTGCAATATTTCAGCATGATCAAGCATTTTTGAAAAATGTAGCTTATGGATATCTTGTAATACTTTTCCATTATGTTTGTTCTCTGTATGTGCACACTCATGATGATTTAGTGAACTTTTACAAATGTATAGCAGCAAGATATATGTGAAGAAATACTTACTGTAACAACACTTTCACACTTTCCATTAATTGCATAAAAATAGTGAATTTTCAGAGTCTTTCAATTCTATAATTCATCAGCTTTCTTTGTTCATGTCCTTTCTGTAGCATCTTTGTTTTCTTCAAGTGTCTGCATCTCATCTTTCTTATGTACATGATCGAAAACCTTCTGAGATATCAACCACTCTTTTGCATATAATGCCTTATATGAAGTTCGAGCATGGGCTCGTGACATTTATTACATCATTTTCTTTTGTTTCCTGCATTCAGCTATAGATACCTATCCACTTGCACACAAAATAACACTCAATTTATTAGGTCATCAAATCATATGCACCAGTCAATGTTAGTGAGTGAATATAAGATAACATTCACCCATGAATATTGGTTGGTTTGTGTAATTTGGTGAACTCATAGGTTGATCTAATCATGAAAAGGGTTTCTTAGATGGTAATGCTAAGTCCCTTTCATTCAGATATCTGATTATATAGAAAAGAACAACATGTATCAGAGTGGTCATACATAGAAAAAGGTTTCATGTTTAGAACAAGTCCCTTTAATACTATTCTTTAGATATTATGGATGAATGATTTCTCATTGCATTGATTTCATTAGATTATTATGCAGTTTTCAGAAAGATTGATTGTGTGTTGTTTATGTTCCATGTATTGCTTAGATCCAACTGGATCTAACATTTTTCTCACCATGTTGTAGGTAAACCCTAAGAAGACCTATATGCAGATGAAGATGGACTATGAAGACCTAGGACCTGATATGCAACCAACCATGAAAACCTAGCATGCAAGCATTAAAAACCAACCAACAGTCAATGCATGGGACCTCTACTCCATACTTTCAATTATGCCTTTAATTCTGCAATGTACTATTGTTGACATGAAAAAGAAAGATGAAATAACATTTGTATAATACATTCAACTTGAATGCGCAATGTAATTAATCAGAATTGTAATTTAGAAATTCTGGAATGTGATCAATTTTTAGAGTACAAAATTGACATTTTTTGAAAAATGAATGTAATTATGAAATGTTGATTAATAATACCTGAAGGATAATATTAATGGGACCTCTAAAATGAAATCTCTTCCTATTTATGATAATTTGATGCATGCTAAAAATTAGGATAACAGGTACTGTGGCTTGTACAAAGGTACCACCATACTTTCTTGGAGGAGGAATTATGGAAGGTTTAGTGCTCTTAGAAGGTCTCCCAAAAGAACGTGGAGAAAAAGGCAAAGATGTAATAGATAGCATAGGTTCAATCTGATATCCTCCCATATCAGTTTCTTTGAGTGTAAAACCCTTTTCCATTTCTTTTAATTTATTCTCAATGAGTTCAATAGATTCTTTGTTGGTAGGCACAAACATGTCAGTAGATTTTGTGAGGGCATTGCAATCATAGCATGTATTAGTAGGTATAGTCACTTCAGATCCTTGGAATGGGAATTTAATGCACTAATGGTATGTTGAAGGGATAGCCTACATTTCATGGATCCATGTCCTTTGTAACAAAATATTGTATGCCAAAGGGATGTCAAGCACTTGACAGATGACATCTCATTCAACAGGACCAACTCTGATTGGCAACACAACTAGCCCCTTGGATTTATGTTCTTCCTCATCATAGGCCTTAATAGTAATCTTTTTGCGAGCATTAATGCAATCTTCACCATAGCCTAACTCAGTAAGGAAGCTAGTAGAACAAATATTGAGGCCAACACCATTATCTATTAGAACACAATGAACACGCTTTGGACCTATCATGAATTCAATGTGCAGAGGGTTATTATGCGGGTGACTCAAAGAATGGTCATCTTCCTTAGAGAAAGACAAATAATGGGAGGAGGTCAAGTGACCTACCATGGATTGAAACTGGTCAAGATCAAGATCTTTTGGGACATTTGCCTCAGTGAGGGCCTAGTCCAGGATTTCCCTATGAGTAGGGGAGATTTTTAGGAGCTCAAAAATAGTTATTTGAGCATTAGTACATTGTAGTTGATCAAGAATGTTGTAATTGGCAGCATTGGATGAGGAACCC
This sequence comes from Thuja plicata, assembly GCA_018584345.1. NCBI lineage: Eukaryota > Viridiplantae > Streptophyta > Pinopsida > Cupressales > Cupressaceae > Thuja > Thuja plicata. Next base: position 1,919,968 of record MU223123.1, on the reverse strand, counting down.
ACTTTTGTATTCTTATTAGCAGAGTCAACCTTAGCTTTGTCTGAAAGTTGAGTTGATGTAGATATAGAAGGATCAAGGCCTTTGAGGATGATCTTAGTGCGAGATCAAGTGACAACATTAGCACTGACTTGAGACTATCCTTGTTCAGAAGACTGAGGTCTAGACCCTCACAAAATGAAAGGTGTGTTGGAATTGGAAGTATCTTGCCTTCCCTTGAGAATGATGACATTACAATATTTAGTATCAACAAGTTCAACCATATTAATGACATTGTCATTATTAGTGTATGTATAGTTGACCTTAGCATCAATATTTTTGCCTTTAGATGATTCACCTTTTCCATGAGGAGGAAATGGATCTTTGAAAGCTTGGTGATCAAAATTTTTGTTGTGACCTCGCACAGAAATCACTTCACTATCGATGAGATCCTGGATTTTATGCCGCAATTTAAGACAAGTAGTCATTTTATGTCCTTTGTTTTGGTGAAAATCATAATAAGTGGATTCATTCTACCAAGAGGGTCTTGGTTGCGGATCATAAGGTCGTGAATTATCCAGTGGAGTGAGTAAATGGTTGTCTGTGAGAGTCTTGTAAATTGCCTCAAGAGGTTCTCCTAGAGGAGTGAACTCACGCTTGGGCCTGGGAGCCCAAGGTTTAGGTCCAGAAAATCATGAAGTACTTGGTTTGGAATCTGTCATAGCTTGTTTAATGGCTTTGGCTGCTTGCATCATAATAGTGAGATTAAAGGCAACCTTGGAAGGCTTAGGAGTCACATTGTCTACAACGCCATCATTCACAATATTTTGGTTCTTGTTGGGAATTTTGGGTTTATCTTTGCTTGAGGAGGAAGACCCTTGTTTATTTTCCTTGTGTAAGGTTAATTCTCCTTTCTTGATCATAAATGTCTCGATTCTTACAGCTTGTTTAATCATGTCATCAAAGGTTAGAGGACCTTGTAGCTGTACTTGATACCCAAAGTTGGGGAGAAGATTATCGAGAAAGATGTCCAACTTTTTGGATTTGGGTATCTTGCGAGAATATCATGTATAAAGTTGTCTCCATCTTTGGAGAAATGCCAATAAGGATTCCCCATGATTTTGTTTCAAATTGCAAAGATCTCGGATATGAACTAGATGTTGGATGTTGTGAGAATAGTGTTGTAGAAATTAATTGGCAATTTTGTCAAAGGTTTTGATGCCAGTTGGTAGTCTAGAGAACCATTCCATAGCCGACCCTCCCAAAATACATGGGAAAAGATGCACAAGATAAGTTGTGTCATGTATGAATTCCATGGAGAGAGCACCAAACTCTCTCAAATGGTCTTGAGGGTCAGATGTACCCAAGTATTTATCGTATTTAGGAAGTTCAACTCCTTTGGGGAAAGGAGGCATGCAAAGATCTTTGTCAAATGGGAAAGGATAGATACTTTCCAACTTGAATTGTGTAATAGGTTTGTCTTTCTCTTTCAAGAGTTGAGAGAGTTTCTCTTGCATAGTTTGCATTTATTTTTGCAAGCGAGAATTTTTAGTTTCTTTCTCTTTCTCAACAAGTATTTCTACATCATAATTGGAGGGTAACTTAGCCCCTTGATTGGCTAGTTCAAGAATGTATTTCTCTTTCTCCTCAGCTAGGAGAACTCCCATCATCTTACATAAATATTTGTTAGCACAAGCTTTGCAATCTCTTCTTGAGTTATTTATGCTTCTACATCATTAGGGGGGTCTTGAGAATGGGACTTACCGCAAGTCTTAAAGAGGTTAGCTCTAATAGCCTCACCTGATAGGTTATGATCTTCCATCTTGCTAGAATGAAAGGATTCAAGGTGTAAAGACTCAGTATGAAAATATTGAGTGTTCTCAGAATTTGGGTCTTCCCAGAACAAAGGATTTCAAACCTAACTAAAATCCACTGGAAATGACCATTTAATGAAAGGTCGACATATCAGGGAAGGATATTGAGATGATAGATGTAGATGGTAGTGGTGTGGAAAGCACAGATTCATCTTGATTGATTAAAGGAAATGTTTTTCCACTTTGAGTTGTGACAGTCATAGACAAAGTTTGAACAAGGGATGTGAACTTAAGACCAAACTTGAAACTGTCTCAAAGTAATTGCATAGAACATGCTAAAAGGTGAAGTATCCTTGGTGCAAATCATCAGAGATGAGGCTAGAATAGCCAAGAGATGACTATTGTGACACAAGGCATGACAACATAGATGAAAGAGACCAAAAAGATATGAGATGAGACCAGTTTAAGCAATAATCACATAATTCTCAACCTAAGAAACTAAGTTTTAGACTGTGTGAAGATGGAGGGCAGAAAAATAGACCCATATCAGAGACCAGATTTGACAGAAGTACACCTGACTAACAAAAATTAGCTTGCTATTTTGAAAAAAAGACTCCAGATTCATGCGAAGAAATGCTCTTTCACGCGAAGATTCTCACCGACGCGCGCAAAAATTTTCCGTATCACACAAAGAATGACACTAGACTGGTGAAGAAAAAATGATAGAATAATAGTACTGTCGCCAAATGTCACATGATATTTTATAGTGTATCGAGAAAATATTCTTAGTGAATGATGCGAAGATTGGGAAATGTCACGTGAAACTATGCAAAATTTGACAAATGAATGTTTATAGAATCAGACAATTGAGACTAGTTTGCATTTCCTGAGATAAAATCATACTATTTTTTGACAGATAGTTTGAGTGACAGATTATTTGTGATATGTTCAAGATTGACAGTTTGTGTGTTTTGATGATAGTTTCAATTGTTCAAATGATACACCCACACAAAACACATTAAGCAGAATGTTTGTAGTACCATAATAGGAACATCACAATCCTAGGATAGCCAGGATAGTATCTGTTGAATCCCCACTTGAACCAAAGTTTAGCTATGCCTACTCTTAGCAGACAACTTAGAAGCTTGGAGGCACAGGCTCCTCCTTACATGTGCACTCACTTCTCAGGCACACCAAGCTTCGAACCCCAAAGGAATTGCTTCCCAAAGGGATATTGTCTCTACCAAGAGCCATAAGAGTGTGGGGCATCTTAGTCCGTCTCTGACCTTTAGCGCCAATAGATAGAGGGTTTTGGGAAACTAGAACAACAAGTTGTAGTAAGGACAACCGTGCAGGTGGTTGTGATCAAGTCATTTTCCCAATTAAGGGGGCTCTCCCAATCCTTTCAAAGTAAGGCTTTCACTTGAATGATGTTGGGACTTTAATGCACCACTATGGTACTGGAGGAGATTTTGGTTGCCACAATGAATTCACACCTATCTATTGTGACATTAATCATAATACCATTTTTTGTATATCACTTCAGAAGGGCTTGGCTTTAGCCTGTTACCGGTTGGGCATCTACTCTCACTGGCTCTGCTAAAGCTCTCGGGAGGTAGCCACTCTAGAAGAATCACATGAATTTCTCTTACACCCAAGATCCATAAAGGCGAGGGGAGAGGATACATTCATGTAGTTCTTAGGATTACAATCTAAAAGACACTTCAATCATGCAAGACGGTGATTCATTTTAAGCACCAACCAAAGTGTGTTTTAACTACTAAAAACAGACATAAGAATTTGTGAAAACACGCAAGGTCTTCGACAAACATCCTGCAATAAACCCATTAGTAGTTTTTAATGCATTTCTTCATATCAAAATCTTGCAATAAACACGTTAGAAGTTTATGATGGCTTTTCTTTATCTCAGCATCCTGCAAACGACTGTTATGCTGTTTCAAAAGATAAAATCAGAGAAACACAGATGTCAGCAAACAACAGATGGTTAGAAAATTGAGACAAGAAAATATGAAATGAAAGCTCTGGTGTGTAATTTTGTGTGATAATTTATACTAGATCGCATGAAGAAGTGTAGAAAGCCATGCGAAGAACTAGAAAGTTCGCGCGAGATTAAAACAGAACAGTATGGAAGTACAAACATAATGCAAAAAAATGAAAAAAAGTGAAATGAAATGAGGCTAGAATAGAATGTACCTTCCCCATGGTGGTACCAAAAATGTATGTGGTAAATTTGGCCTTGTTAACTCACCATACACTTCAACATAGTCCTTCGTCATCAGATACACACAAGACTAAATATGAGATTATTCATCCTGCCTGCCTGCATGATTCGACCTGTTGCCTTCTATCCAGACAGGGTTTTTGAAATAGCTCTCAGAACGAGAGTCTCACAACCATAGACCAATGTAGGAATGAAGGATTTTTCTCCATGAATGCAATAAGATGAAAAATTATTCTAAGAATTGAAAGATGCAAGATTAATCTAAGACATGATTTCAATGCAATTATTCTAGAAATTGAAAGTAATCTATTGCAAAATGAAATTATTCTATATGAGATTATCAAGAAATGTGGCAA
>MU223123.1:1880653-1915530 GCA_018584345.1 Thuja plicata | reverse complement strand
AATTGAAAGATGCAAGATTAATCTAAGACATGATTTCAATGCAATTATTCTAGAAATTGAAAGTAATCTATTGCAAAATGAAATTATTCTATATGAGATTATCAAGAAATGTGGCAATAATTCAGTACTCTAAAAATGCATAAAAATGAGTGGGGATTTAAATGAGGAATGAGAGTTCTTTTATAGACTCAGAGGTGATCAGAATATAAACTTTCCTCTTTGAAATAAAACAGATAGAAAAGCCAGTTTAGAATAGAAAGCTTTATTTAAAAATACAATAAATTGTTTTCTCTTTGCTTTAACTATTTTCTTTCTTTGATTTAATTCTATTTTATTTGAGTTTAATTGTTTTCTTTCTCTTTAAAGAACAATTAATTCAAAGATTCTATTTCTGAATAGAAGAAAGATTTTTGAGAGAATATCCAATTAATTAAATAAATATGACCTCATAAATAGGTTTTTCTCAATTATCTAAATAATTAAATTAGATTACTGAAAAGAGGATATTTATTAAATATTATTTAATCCCCTTTTCATGTGTCTTAGCTAAAGAGGGTGAATTTAATTTAATTAAAGTGCTAGGAATTTATAATTAAATTAATTCAATCATAAGGTTTGTTTAGCCAATTGGTATTTAGGAATTAAATATAATGTATTATTAATGCAGATTTAGGATTTTCTGCATTTGACACTTAGGTCGAGTAGAGTCAGTTAAAATTTAGAATTGCCTAGTACAATAGGACTAATGATTCAGAAGAATGATAAATGCAACAAAATTGGTTAGGGTTGCAAGATGCCAATTTTGGGGTGTTATAGTTATAGCTCGAGAAACCATCCATAAGTGAGTATATCTGATAGCCTATTGTTAAATCTATGATCATATAAATGTTTGACAGTGGAAAATAATCTTTAGGACATTCTTTGTTTAAGTCTCTAAAGTCAGTGCAGATCCTTATAGATTTATCCACCTTGGAAACTGGTACTACGTTAGAAATCCATCCTGCATAAGCGATACTCTTATGAATCCAGCTTTTAGTAAATTTTCTAGCTCTGCTTTCACCAGTAATGCAACATGAGGATGCATCTTTATTAGTTTTTGTTTCACAGGTTTAATACCAGGAGCTATGGATAAATGATGCATTATTAATTTAGGATCCAATCTAGGCATATCAGTGTACGACCATGCAAAGTTAATCTTTTTCTCTTTTAGGAACTCAGTGAATTATATTTTTTCCTCTTGAGCCAAGTGAAAAATTTGAGGAACTTCTGGTGTTCCCAAGTTGACCGGTTGCGTAGGTTCTATTAGAACTGAAGATCTTTCTTGGAAGTGTTCAGGGAGGATATCAAGGATCTCATCTTTTGGTGCCTTTGGGAGGTTTTCGCCATCAGATATGTCTTTTATTTTTACCTTTTTAGAATTTGATACTGGCACAACGTGGCTTTCACCATCAGTTCTTTGTTTCTTTTTATTTTTTAATTTATGACTATGAAACTTGATATCCTCCTCTAACATGTTCACACTCCTTGCATTGGTGGAAGAAGGATAAGGTTCACAAGCGTTTAGGTAAAAAGCCAAAGTGTAGTCATTAGGGAAGTTTAGGATAGGTGTAGGATTTGAATTAGTCCAATCAATCAAGTCGGGGTTTATCGAGGATAATGATTTTGAGTTTGGTAAGGACAAAATTGTGTTAGCATCACAACTATTAACTGACAAGACATGTACTGTTAAGTTAAGTTCTATAGCATTTAGATCATCAAGAGTCAAATCATCATTAATAGGGTCATTGTTAGTCGTATGAAGACCTAACTCTAGCAACTCATCAGTTGAGATTTCATCATCTTCTTCTCTCCATAAAAGGAAATTCCTATCTTGTATTCTTTGAATGTCCTCTAGACCTAGAAACTCACCAGTATCACCATCAAAAATTCTAGGAAGTGGTATCTCATTTGATTCTGGAACATCAGTAGTAGGGGAAGTGTTAGAACTCTCTCCTGTCTCCCATATTGGTACAAGTTTGTGAATCACATCTACCTCAATGTCTATGGTAGAATTAGACAAGTGATCCCATTCATAATCATGTGAATCAGGAATTTCATCTTCTGATCTATTTTGAAACTCAGCAATAGTCACCTGGTGTACCCTATTAGCCACTTGTAGATCAAAGTGTTGTAAGTCTAAGACATGTGAAATTGTGACCAACTGCCCCCAGTTAGGATGTCCAGCTTGTGGTTGGGGTACTTCCTCATGAGTCTGTTCTATCTGTTGTACTGCTAAAGAGGTTTTTGTTACTTCTTCTTGGAAATTAGCTTGTGACAATAGGAACATGAGTGTCTTGTTGTGCTACAAAAGTAGGTACGTATCTTTCTCCTTGATATATGGGGTCCTCAGTACCAATATGAAATAGTCTTTCATATGTCCATGGTTCAAGTTATGTTACTTCTTCTTCATCATCACTTCCTTCATCAAAGATCAGACCATCTCTTGACGTGGGATTTTATGATTTTTTATTGAACCCTAATCCTATTTCGTCTTTGGTGTTTCTGTATTTCATATATATAGGTTCAAAAATTCCTTTTCCTTTGTCTCCTAAAGGTCCCTTCCCTTTGTATCACATTCTTTTGAGAAGATCATATCCTTTATGATACTTTTCTGGGGATATCTCCACATGTTTTACCTCATTCTCTCTTTGTTCTCCTTTATAGAGCCAAGCCAAGACTGCTTTCTCTTATTTTTCATCCTCTTGAGAAGTAAAGGGTCTAACCATACCAGTCACTTTGTGAATGCCTGGTTCTTTAGTTTCAATAGGTGTGAAAGATGAGGAAGGTTTTCCATAAGATCTTGGAGATACAGGAATGTCAGTCAATGAGGGAGTCATGTCTAGTTTATATTTTCCCATGGTGGTTTCTTCAAGTTTTAATGTCTTTCTAAATATTCTCATCACCATGTCCTTGGTAGTTTTAGGTAAAACTTCTTTTGGGACTTCCTTGTTATGAGGGACCATACTATCTGCTTTGACATTATTGCCAGTGTAACTGGCTTCTGCAGGAATCGTTACTTCTACCCCATTATGTGGGAATTTGATACATTAGTGGTAAGTAGAGGGTACCACTTGTATTTCATAGATCCAGGGTCTCCCTAATAGTATGTTGTAGACCAAAGGTAGATCAAGGACTTGACATATCACATTTCTTTCAACTGGTCCTATCCTGATTGGTAGAACAATGAGGCCTTTAGATGATCTTTCCTCTTTATCATAAGATTTGATAGTTATTTTTCTCCTTGAATCAATGGTTTGTTCTGAAAGACCCAACTTATTTATTAGATTGAGGGTACAAATGTTCAACCCCACGTCTCTATTTACCAATACACATTTGACACAAGATTTATGAATTAGGATTTCAATGTGCAAGGGTTGGTTATGTGGATGTGTCAAGGATTTGTCATCTTCTTCTAAAAAAGATAGGTAATGTGGTGCTGAGATATGATTTTCCATTGCCTGGAACTTGTCTACATCAATGTCCTTTGGAATGTTCACAAAATGTAGGGCTTGTTCAAGAAATTCCCTATGCACTGAGGAGATTTTTAGTAACTCAAATATGGAAATCTGAGCAGAGTTTCATTGCAATTGATCTACCAAGTTATAGTTTGCTGAAGGTATGGCAACTGTTTGTTTTGTTTCTGTTGGTTTTGGGATAGTGACAACAGGTACCTTGGAAGATGTTGCTAGTTTTGATGAGGAACTAGCTCCTTTGATTGTAGGTTGTGCTTGACTTTGGGTTACCACATTTGATTGTGCTGACATATCTTTGGCACCTTTAATAATGATTACATTGATTAATTCACTTTTAATGTCCAACATCTTGATCACATTATCTTTATTGGAGTAATCATAATTCACTTCATTTCCTTTTTCCATTTGAAGTTTCCCCTTTGTCGTAGTTAGGGAGCGGTTTGTTAAATGCCATATGGTATTCATTAATGGTGTGTCCTTCCACTTTGATCTTTCCTCCTTTAATAAGGTCTTGTATAACATGTTTCAGCTTGACATAGTTGTTGGTCTTATGTCCCTTGTTTTTGTGAAAGACACAATAAGAATTGTCATCCCACCATCTTGGCTTGACTTCTGATTCCCATGGTTTTGAATCTAGGATTGTAAGAACTTTATTGTCCAATAGTGTTTTCAATACTGTTTCAAGAGGCTCTCCCAAAGGAGTGAATGTTTGTTGAGGCCTAGAAGTCCATGACCTACTCTTGTTGTTCTCATTGTTTGTTTTCAATATTGGGGTTGTTACCTTGACCTATTTGTTTGCTTGTAATCTATTGGTTAAATTGAACATAGCTGGTTTAGGATTAGCATTTAATGCATCTACCACTCCATCGTTAACAACATTCTTGTTTTGTTTCCACCACTTAGGCTTGTTGTTTTAGTTGGTAGATTTTTTATCACTTTGAAGTGTGATTTCTACTTTCTTAACCATGACCTCTTCAATACAAATGTCACTTTTAATCATCCTATCAAAGCTAGGTGAATCTTGCATTTGAAAAGCATAATTCATTTCGAGTACCAAGTTGTTAATGAAGATTTCCATCTTTTCCAATTCGAGAATAACTCTTGAGTACCTCGCAAATATTTTCCTCCACCTTTGTAGAAAGTGTGTAAAGGATTCACCATTTCTTTTCTATGTTACATAGGTCCATCATGGTGACGTTATGTTGTATATTATAGGAGTAGTTTTGGATAAAATGTTGAATTAAATCCTCAAAAGATTTCACTCTTGGCATAAGTTTGGGGAACCAATCCATAGCATTTCCACTTAAACTTCCCAAAAATAGCCTCATTAGGTATGTAGGTTCGTGCATGTACTCAATGCTTAGAGCACAAAACTCTCTCACATGATCATGTGGATCAGTATCTCCCATGTAGTTGTCATATTTGGGCCTTGCCATGTTGGGAGGAAATGGGATCATGTTGTACTCTTGTCAAAAGGAAATGGACAAATGTGATCTAAAGAGTATTTTTTTGTTGGTTTAACCTTGTCTTATTTGAGTGTAGTAAGATTAGCTTGCATCAAGGTCAATTGCTTGGTGAGAATAGAGATGGAGGTTGGTATCTATTTTTCCTTTAGTCTTTCAAAATCACAATATTTAGGTAGATTGACTCCAAGGGATGCTAGATGAAGAACGTATTTTTCTTTGTCTTCACCAATGACCTTTTCCAATGTCCTTTGGAATTTTCTATGTTGTCTGAGTCTATTATACTCTTCGTCGGGTACATCTCCATCACTATCTGAGTCAAAAAAAGGATGGTTTATATGTAGTTCTTCTTCAATAATGCTATCTTCATGTCTTTGGTTTTGATCTTGGTCATTGTTGTATTCCTCAAAATCTCTACTCCATTCATTTCATGGTTGTGGTTCCATTGGGGGTGATTCTGTGTCAAATAAGGGATTATGAGATGTCTCTCCTTGTTGAAATTATAGTAGTCTAGGAGGTATCTCAGATTTGTTAGCAAGGTACTTGTTGCGTCTTGTGTTAACTATGAAAGCTGAATCTCAACTTCGTCAAAGGTTTTCCAATAGTGTCCAAAATAGGATCCCAAATTGTCCAAGTAAGTGTGTCAAAGTAGTAAAGAGTTGTTTTTGTTTTATGTAAGTGAATGACTCCAGCATTAGAATTCTCTAAGGGTAAAAGCACAATAATCTGTCACCTTTTAGGCTAACTTATCAACACAACTGAATTTTAGTATTTCTAACTAAAAATTAATTTTGGTCAAACATATAGTCTAAATAGATTCATTCTAGCTAAGTTAGATAAGTTCTTTAACTTTTCCAATTGGAAATGTCTATTAAATGTATTTTTTATACCACTTTGAGTCCAATTACCATAAAAATAAAAATATTTCAGAAAAGTGATGTTTGAATAACTCCTATTCTTTTTAATGATATTTTTTTTAAAATACAAAAATACCCTTTTGTAGAGATCATAGTCAAGAATATCCTCATATATATTTTATAGTATTTTGATTAGACAGTCTATTTTAATTAAAAAATATTGAAAGTAGGTATTTTAACAGTCAAGCAGTCCTTGATTTAGAAAATATAAAAAAATGATAAATCAATTAAAAAAAAATTAAAATCATAGAAAACACTAGACAAGAGAGTCCTCTTCAATAATAAGTAATTTATTTGGTTTTTGGTATAGTTTTGATAGGGGAAAAGTGGCTAGAGACAAAAAATGTTGATTTTAGGTAAGTTTGACTTTGAAAACTTATAACGGGAAAACTATAGATGGAAAAAACTTCTTTCTTTTTTTATGCACTAGCTATACATGTCATCTAAAACATATTCTGAAATTGGAGGGAAAAACAATGTTTTACTTATAATGATTTGGCGGGAAGTAAACTCCTTGATTTACAATATTTTTCAGGAAATGAAAAATAGACCTAAACATTTCAATAAACATATTAATTTTGGTTCAATTTTTTTTAAAAAATTATAGGCATATAATTCATCCTATTTCACACATTTCTTCAGTTTACATCATCTTCAAATTCTCAACAAAAATGTGACTTTTATGCCCTTGAATTTTTACAGTTTTGGTGTTGTTGACCTTTTCCTTTGTAAAAGGGTGACAAATTATTGTGCTTTTACCCCTGATAGTGAGCTGGGAATCAAGTTTTTTTTGCAAAGTGAGTAGACCACACATTTTGAGACCAATTGTGAGAACCCAAAAGGATATGCAAGGTAGACTTCTAAAAGTTTTGAAACAACAATAGGGAGACCATAAAAATCATTGATATCAGACTGAGAAGCCAAAAGGGTATCCAAAAATACTGAATTTCTCTAAGAAACAGGTCTGCAAGTGCCCATTGTCCTAGATGCAACACACTAAATGTGAGGTTATGTTTTACCAGATGCAAGCTTTGATATGCGGGATGTGAGCTTTGATATACATCATGTGATCTTTAACCCTAGATTTGATGCAGAACTGACCAAAAGTGAGCCAAGATCCTAGATGTGACTTAATGCAAGCATATGCGAGCCTCTAATGTCTTGTCAATGTTTTGTCAAGTTTGTCAAATTTGTCTCAGAATGCATGAAATTTTTATGATTGTAGATTATTTTCTGAGACTTTCCAGTGAGTGAAAAACATAGCATGTAGTCTAAGGATTGAAATTTGTTTCTTGTTTGAAGGATTTATCTTTTTAATGAGTTTTCAAGCACATCAAGCAATGTTGCATTATTAGGGGTGAACAAATACATCCTTAATACCTAGTTTCTAAGCATAGGATGAAAATATTTTCTCATAGACTCAGGTACACACTCACATGCTAATCAGAATATGACCATCACTAAGCATGCAATGGCTCCAGTCATGATGTCATATTAGTTGACTCCAAATGCAAGTGAGGGCACAAAATGACGAGTATCTTGGGGAAATTACTATTTGACTTGCACAAAGATGATCACCCTTTCAGAGGTGAACCATGTAATTTGAATAAAATTGTTTATTATGTTGGGGCATCCATTCGCAACCATCTCCAATAGAATTGCACAAGGCAAAATTGAGGCATATAGCCCTGTGAGTACTCAAATGCGTGTAGTTTCACAAGAAAGATTGAAGCATCTCTGATCTACACACACTCAAGCATGTTCAAGGAATGATGTAAAAATTCCAGAAACAAAAATGATCACGTCTTTCAAGGCTTTAGTTTACAAGGAAGAAATTATTTACAGTGAGTTGGAAGGGTTGATGTAAAACCTGTCCTTACTTGGGTCATCCTAGGAGATTTTTTCCTCAACCAACAGACCCTCTAATGTTTTTGAAAGCATACAAAGGATTGGCGAGCTTAGGAGTTCTAGATTTTTAATTCTTTAAAAGAAGAAGAGTATACTCTCCTATTCTATGCCATTTTCTCCCACAAACACACCAAGAAAGTTCTTCACCTCAAACAAATTCACTCAAAACTCAATCCCCCATGATGAGTCTTTGATTCCTCCACTTGGAAGGAAGAGAAAATCTTCTAGTGAGATCAAGAAATAAGCTTAAGTTTGATGTTAAATTCCTATTTTATAAAAGCACAAAGTACTTGAAAAGTAAAGTTTGATTGTTCAATTTCCCCAAAGTTAGGTGATTTTCTTGTTCAATTACTATCCGAAATTAGACAATGAAGCTTGTTCATTTATCCCACAATACTTAGTGCTTTGCTTGTTCAATTACTTTCCAAATGAATTATACAATGAAGCTTGTTCAATTATCCACATGATTTAAATGCTTTGTGTTGTTAAATTACTCTCCCAAAAGAAATTATACAATGAGGTTTCCCTTGTTCAATTATCCCCAAATTCTTCTCAAATCCTAAATCAACTTTGGAGTTTCCAATTTTCCTTGAAGGAAAAGAGCATACTCCTCTGATTGATTTAGTAGATGATGGAAATTTTTTTAAGTGTGTAAAGCTTGAACAAGTAAAATAAAATTAAGCAATTAAACCACCTGCAAACCACAAGTTAGTAATTTCTCTCCACCTTTTTGAGAAAAAGGCTCTGACAATGATCTGCAATCAAATGTTAGGCTGTTGAAAGAACAAAAGCAAACACCATCACAAGATTAGTGGTTATACATTTTAAATCTCAAATCAAATGACAAGATGTGATTGCCTTTCCCAAAAATGACCCTAGAAACCTGGGATATGATCCAATTTCCCAGATGTGATCAATTACACAAGATGTGACATAAGATATACCATATGTGATCTTTCACTGAAAATGACTTGGGATTCTTGGGATGTGATGTCTGATATCTGGGATGTGATCCAATTTCTTGGAAGCAAGCCTTGGTGACTAAAGGCAACTCTGTACCTGAAAATAGAGAAGACAAATTAGCCAAAAATGAATAGGAAGTGAGGTAAAACCCAAGATTCAGCCCCACGATGGGCACTAAAAATGTGTGTGTATTTTGTGGACCTGTTAGCTGCAACACAACACTTCAATAAGTCATTATATTAGTGAAAAATAAGAGTTAGCAAGAAAATCATTCACTAAAATTTACCTATTTATTCCTATCTAAGAAGAGTATGAATGATGACATAATTTCCCTCAGATTATGCATAATTCAGTGACATTTTATACTTAGAATGGAAGATTTGAATGCTTTTAATCTAAAATGCTCAAGAAATGTTCATTTTAAAGCTCCAAAGTGAAACATTATATCAATGCTATGAAAATGAGAGCTAAAATGCATTAAGATCTCTAACAATATTAGCAGCATAAGATTGATTTCAACAATTAAGAATTAGGGGCCCATTGAGCTTAAAATTCATTCCATTTATAGAAGAATTTGGTGAATGAGAGGTTAGGATTGAAAGTGGAATAGAGGTGGAGATTGAATATTTGGTGATCCATGTGAGGTGATCCAAGTGATTTAACTCTCATTGGTTAGTGAATTGACTTTCCCATTTGTAAATGAGGAGTTTTAATTAGGGATTTATTTAATTCCTTTTAATTAATTACTTTAGCCATGTATTTGATTTGATTTTGATTTAATTGATTTTATTTGATTTAACTGGCTAAGGCAATTAATGTGATTTAGTGATAAGATCACTTAGGAGATTAAATTTGATTTAAATGAATTATGCCAATTAACTGAAGAATTGTCTTGACATAATTAGGGGTATGATCACACTTTGGGAAAATAGGGTCTATAGTCAGAGCATACCAAATTAGGGTGGTTACAATATCATAGAATGATGTGCCATAAAGGTCATAGGGACACTTGTATGGTGAATTTTGGTATAGGAATTAGTGTTGTGGGACCCTTAAATAGGATTGATTGTCTTCTACATATGATCATTCTTAATAACACTTGATGATGGTATATTGAGTAACCATTGAATGTATGAATGCAATGTTAAGTATTTTATGTTGTATTATATTGTTTGACCAAAAAAAGTGGCCGATCTTTGTTAGCATATTTATTGACTTATTTGTCCAAGGGTTCCTTGGTAGGGAATTATAATGACATCATATTGGTTTTACATCTGATATGAAAATTTGAAATTTGGCAGTGAAGCATTAGTTGCATGCTTGTATAGTTTTTGCGACATGGAAGTTGTAGGTTAGAGCCTGGTGTAAAATAGTACTATGCTGGAAAAGTGAAGTCATGTCACTTGAAATATTGAAAAACATGGCCTATACCTATATTATAATTGCATTCAATGCTATTTTTTATTGAAAAATAAATAGTGAAATAAAACTTATGAATGGTCAATGAATTGTGTGTGCTAGTGTTTGTTGGCTTGCTTTACTAGCTTCATTGATTAGTTAGTAGTTCATTGATATATTTGAATTATAATTAATATTGTGATTCATAGTAAAGAGTTTGAATCCTATTCAGATTCACTGTTGATAATTTAGATAGTCTTTGTTTAGTTGATTGAATAAGTCACGTATTTTTGAAAGAATGACATGTGTAAGTGAGATTTAAAAACATTGATGATCACTACTTGTGATATTTTCTATAAAATCTAGGTTGGTCTTAGGAATGATGGTTCAATTTTTTGTTAGATCCTCTCTAGATTGTTAATATAGACTTATATATGAGAATTTTTGTCATATTTTCAATAAAAATGGATGGTCATTATCAATTAAGTTAATATTTGTATTATTTTAGGTTACGACCCCTTAAGCAAGGGCCACTTGAGGTGAATTAATCCTCTGGTTAAAATATAATAGTTTGTAGATTTATTAATTAGTTAGTAGCTCGTTGATAAGGGTTATCCCCGAGGGGCTCAAATAACAACCTATTTTGTCTTGGTTTTTCTTGTTTTGATTGGAACTATTATAGGGTTTATGGGTGTTTAAAGACTTTGATTTTAATAGTTTTATGTCTTTTAAAATATCATCTGATGAACATATGGAATGTGACTTAAATACTTTTGGGATGAAATACTTAATGTTTTAAACCATGGTTATCTTTAAATTATTCCTTTTTGAATAATTAAAGCATAATAGGTTTCATGTAGCCAAGTAGTTTATTATTCCTGCAACCATGTGATATATCCATATTAATGAAATCTGAAGTTTAATAAATGTATGTAATGTGGAATGGATGTATCTCCATATTTTTGTGCTCCTAACCTTTTGTTGCAAGAATATATGAACATGGAAGAATGGTCAAGCTAACATTTAATGTGTTTTCACCGGTTCTTGGACCAAGTCATACATACTGGAGAAACAAAGAGGACAACGTTGAAGACCCATTGATGATTTAACTGATCGACCCACTTTCCAGCTAGGTTAGACATTGATATTTTAATGAAAAGAAAATATAGGGAGTAGTTGTCCTATATTCTCTCCCGCTAATAAGAAGAATACTATTTCTTTCTTGTTAAGATAATTTCTCCTTTTTGCTTTTAATGTAATAACTGTACCATTTATTTTTTTGAAAGTGGTTAGTTAGTTAGTTAGTTAGTTGTGGAGTTTTAGTATATATAAGTTGTTGAAGCCTCTCTGGAGGTTATCTAGGATATAAAATAGTAATAGATTAATAGTGATGTAACTATTTTTAGCACCTTACTTTTCATATTTTCCAGTATTATGTATAATAAGTTTTTGTTATATGAATAAAGCAATGGTTATTCTGATTTTATTTTGTTTTCAATAACTTGGATCCACTCACCCTAGGGGTCCCACTTGGTGAGTGATCCTTTGCATTTTTCTATTTATTTCTAGTTTTTATAGTTGTTTTTCAGTTGCTTGTCTTTTCCCGCAGCCACTAGGAAATAGCTCATGTGTCTATTCCTGCAGCCAAAGAAGGCAAATTAGTTTCTTGCATGATAGATTTGAGCTTAGTTTTTGTAATTTGTTTTCACTGCTATTCATGCTTAAGTAGTTGGTAGAGAAGTAGGTTTACTTTCAAACATCTATTTTCCTATATTACTCCTCTTTCCAGTTGTAGGTAGCACGACCTCAATGGAGACTTAATGCATATATTATGCATAACAATTTCAAGTTCATGACCTTGGGTTGACGTATTAAATGATTCTTTTCCATAGGAAAGATAGGTTCTCAATTTGGATGACTAATCTATGAGTAGAGGAGTTGAACCAAGTTATTCACCCATTTGGAAATGACTACTTTTTTTGCATCATTTTCAGGGATGGTGTCAAGCTAAGTACATATTGCAGTCATGAGTTAAATCTCTAGTTCATTTCATGTTCTCTTAGATTTATTTAGTCAGTATTTTTGAAAATTCATTCTATCATAAATCAGTCAAAAGTTATCACTCTACATGCATAGAAGAAGAGATGCATTAGGGAGATTCCTTTCAAAGAAGAAGAAGAAGAAGAAGAAGAAGAAGAAGAAGAAGGAGGAGGAGGAGGAGGAGGAGGAGAAGATCCACTTGACCCAAATCCCTTTTACTGATATCTTGGCTAATTTACATATTTGTCCTCCTGTGAACTCATTCAATCAATGATGGCCACATCTTGTGTCAAAGTTATGACATCTTTGAATATCCACTTGACCCAAAGCTCTTTTACTTATATCTTGGCTAATTTGCATATTTGTCCTCATGTCAACCCATTCAATCATTGATGACTACATCCTGTGTCAAAGTTATAACTACACCATTGATGCTCATAGGCTCAATTTATTCCCTGCCACTCTAAAAGAATCAAATCTCAGATGGTTTATGTGCTTGGGGTAATGTTGTACATGATTGGGATGAGATGAAGGCAACATTCTTGAAAAAGTACAAGGAATAATGCAGAGGAACTGACATGAGAGGAGATGTTATTCTCAGAATGCATCAGAAAGAAGATGAAAGCTTGGAGGATTACATACCAAGGTTTCTATTCAACCTACAAAAGTCCACACATCATCATTTGAATGAATAATCACAAAAGTTTCTCTTTTTGAGAGGGATCAATGATGGTTGCACTAAAGCATTGGACTTAATGACATGAGGAGATATCACCCAAAAAACATGGGATGATCTCAAGAAAATATGTCTCAACCACTAAAGAGAAGTTGTTATAAAAGGCAGAGGTTATCATTCTATTGCATGCAAATCAAATGGAAATAGAGTTTGAAGGACACAAATCACTAATCTACTATTAGAATTTAATAGGACATTATCAACAACATGGCCACACAATTGGACACCATGCAAGCTAAGAAGAAGCATGGGGAAGTAGAGACAATGCTTGTTGAATATTTCCCTCACTGTAGACAAAAGAAGAAGGATTACAGATACAAAATGGTGGCTAATTTGGAGGCTAAGCACATACCTACTAAGTTCAATCTAGTAGAAGGAGATGATGATCAAGTATTTTACATTTCTCAAAGGCGGCCATGGGCTCCAAGACAAGGTACGACACAAGACCCCTTGCCTTTTAGTGGTCCTTTTTCAAATTCTTTTAGTAATCAGTGGAAACTATAGTTTAATCCAAATCCCAAAAATTATCAGTCCCAACCTTGGAATAACCTACAGCCTCAGTGGCCAAACTACCAAAATCCTGCACCTCAATGGAAACCCCCTCAAGGGAATTGGAAGCAACCCTAGAATAATTGTTAGCAACCTCAAAATACTTGGAAAAAAAACCCAAAATTAGTGGTATACACCGCAAGGTAATTGGAAACAATCACCTCAATGGAGGGGTGGTCAACAATGGCCTAACCAATCATTTAGTTTCCTGCAGCAACCTCAGCAACCAACTTTAATGCCACCACCTCCTCCTGTTACCAATGCATCTCCATCAAAGCCTACACAATTGCCAGCACAACCAACACCTAATCCCAATAAAAAACCCCAGAAGAAACAAGTTTATTCCATAGACCCTAATCAGCAACCTGTATATGCTCTAAATGTTAGTGATATCCATCTCAGGTTAAGCACTACTCTTCCAACACCATCTTTTCCTGTTATAACAAAGGTACCTTTAGAAGAATTGGCCCAAGAAGAACATGCTGATCAAACTGTACAACCAAATCCAATGCAACAATGCCAAAATCTATGTTGCCTTCTAAGATTCCTCTATTTCCTCATAGACTTGATAATGTGATATTCAAGCCACAGTAAGAGTCTAGCTTTAATATTATTGACCAATTGAAACACATTTGTGTTAAGATACCCCTATTTCAAGACATAAAAGAAGTTCCTATATATAGTAAAGTAATTAGGGAGGCTAGTTTGAAGAAGCTAGGAAGAAATAAGAAAGATCCTAAAAGTATCCATGTACTAGGACAATTGTTTGATTTAATGCTTGAGAAGGCCTCCATTCCTAAATACTCTGACCTTAGTAGTCCAGTAGTTAAAATTTTTATCAAAGGGGTATAGGTCAAGAATGCATTGGTTGACTTAGGGGTGGCCATTAATGTTATGACTAAAGATATCAGGCAAATAATTAATATTACAAGCTTAAGAGCCACTCCTATGGTCCTACAACTTGCAGATAGTTCTATAATCAAACTTGATGGTATGGTAGAATATTTGGTTGTTACCCTAGATTCTTGGGAATACCCTATTGATTTCATGATTCTTTTACCCAAGGCAAAATTTGGAGATTATATAGTTATACTGGGAAGACCTTGTCTTGCTACTGCTAATGCCTTCATAGCATGTAGGTCATGAAATATGACTATTTCAGATGGTTTATCCACTAAGAAACTTGCTCTCTATTCTTCAGAACGACCTCAACTTGATGAAGAATGAGCCTTATGGACAGATGTAGGAGAAGAAGGGGATGTGGTCCATTTTTCCAACAAATTATGATGATAAAAGAGAACCTTTTATTGGGATACAAGAAGAAGATGATATCCTATCTGACATTATTCATAATCACTATGGAGTAGCTCACCGGTTTTGTAAAACTACCCAATGTTTGTTGCAGACTATTCTTACACCTTATCCTTCACTACATTTTCTTGCAACCACAAACTATTTGCATACCTTATAATTGCATGAAGTTTAGTTAGCTAGTCTAAGTGAAGTTTCTATGGTAGAATTGACTACACCAATTGAAGTTTCTCCTGAAAATGTTTAAACATTAATAAAGGTTTAACTCCATCACACCAAGAGTCTATGATTAGATTGTTGCAAACTAATCAAAAATATTTTGTATGGGACTATAGTGACATGAAAGGATTAGATCCTAAGATATGTACTCATATGATTTATATCAGTGAATATTTCAAACAAGTAGGGAAACCCCAAAGGAGGATCAATCTTGCTCTTAGGGAGATAGTCAAAGGAGAATCACAAAAGTCATTGAATGTAGGTTTTATCTATCCTATATCTGACACTAAATGGGTGACACCTCTTGTCATAGATCATAAGAAAGGAGTGAATTGGAGAGTATGTGTAGACTATAGGGAGCTTAATGTTGCAATCAAAATGATCTCTTACCTCTTCCCTTCATAGATTAGGTTTTAGACAAATTGGCAGGGAAGCAATACTTCTTATTTTTGGATGGGTTTAGTGGTTACAACCAGATTAGGATTTCCTTAGAGGACCAAGATAACACTACATTCGCATGCCCCTAGGGAACCATTTCCTATTTTTTTTTTTTCCTTTTGTTCTCTGTAATGCCCCAACAACATTATAGAGGGTAGTCATTAGCATCTTTTTTGATATTTCCCTTGACTATATGGAAATCTACATGGATGACTTTATTGCCTATGGATCAAATTTTGAAGAAGCAAAGACCAACTTAGTAAAAGCTTTCCAGAGGTGTGAAGACCACAATTTATCTTTGAATAGTAAAAAGTGCTTCATGATGATGCAAGAAGGTGTGGTATTGGGCCATTATATCTTGACAATAGGAATTAAAGTGGATCCATCTAAAATGGTGATTTATAACCTTTTTGTCCCTACTAAACAAAAGGAAGTCCGAATTTTCTTGGGTCATGTAGGCTACTACAAGAATTTTATTAAAAATTTCAGTCATATTGCAACACCATTTGATGCAGGAGCATCCTGGGTTGCCTTGCTATCCTGCTCATCTTTGTTCAATTTTCCAGTTAGTGTCGAGTTGCAGTTCTTACGAGTTGTAGTATGTGCCGAGCTGTCCAATGTTGGCTGAGTTCCTTTTTGTGCTGAGCTACTTGCCGAGCATTAATTTTATGCTGAGTGAGCCTGATGCTTGGTTCTTCTTGAATGAGCTTGTCTGTGTTTGGTTTATGTTGAAGATGAATTCTGAATTTAATTTTTGATGGTGCATTTAATATTTAGATCCTATCTTGGGATGTGTGCAGACTGTTGGTGGTCAACCTTCCATCTTTGTAAGTTGCTTTTGGAAAGTATAAGTAGGGATGTCTAGGAGTAGGTTAAGTGATTAGCTAGTAGAGAAAGTAGTAGATGATGATATGGGAAGGTAGAAGATAGAATAGTCTAGATTTTGTAAATCTTGTCGGTCATAGCCCGGAAGGCCTCATAGCTGGGAATGTATGTTGTAATTGAATGAATCAATAAGATACATGTGTTGTTCCTTCTCTCTTTGGTGTTGTTGTCTATGTTTTTTCTTCTATTGTGTGTACTCATAGGGTGGCTTGACAGTTGGGTGTGCCTTTGGCCCTAACCTATCTCACCTCCTGCGCTAGGTTGTATCAAAGAAAAGTTTTTCCTTGGTGGATTGGATCATGTAGAACCCTAAGTTGGATTTGGTTGTAGGGTGGCAGATCTATGGATTTGACCTATAAATTTTAGAGGGTTATGATCTTGCAAGAACCGTCAAGATGGTTTGAGGTAGAGGAAATGATGATAATACCATAATGGACATGTTGAGAAAAATTGCGACCAGATTAGATGCTGTGGAGACAACCCATAGAAGAGGAGCACATCTTGATGATGTGAGTGATGCTGAAGCAATGGAACCAACTCTAGAGCTTGAGGAAGAACAAGACAAGGAAATATTATTCAGAGTATTGTCTAGGGGACATTCAAAGCATGTTGTTGAAGTTGCTCCTTATGATGGAAAGTTGGATACTAATGTTGTGTTGGATTGGATCTCTGCTATGGAGAAGTTATTTGAGTTTTAAAGCAAACCTGATAATGGGAAGGTGAAAATCTTAGTCACTAGGTTGAAAGGTCATGCCTCACTGTGGTGGGAGCATTTGCAAACTGATAGATAAAGAAGAGGAAAGGAAAAGATTAGAACTTGGTTGAAAATTGTGAACAAGGTGAAGAAGAAGTTCATTCCTGCTGATTTCCAAGCTATATTAGTGAGGAAAATGCAGAATCATAGACAAAAGGACATGAATATGAAGGAATAGACTGAGGAATTCTATAGATTGGACATCAAATCTGGACATGTGGATGATGAAGTTGAGAAAGTTGCTAGGTACCTGAATGGAACGAGATCTGGAATTTAAGATGAAATCAATTTTGTGAAATTGGATAGTGTGGAAGAAGCATATGAATATGCCTTGAAAGCTGAGGAGATCTTGACAAAGAAGTATGAAAAATGACAGAGAGGTCAAGGTGGTCGATTCCAAAGAGGCAGAGGTAGATCCTATGGTGAAGGTGGTGGATCTGATAATTCTGCGCAAGATAATGGAAAATCTAAGTGGAAATCTAAAGATAAAAGCAAGACCAAGTGGAAATGTGGTAGTTCTTATCGAGGAGGTAGTAGTTCCTACTGAGGATGAGGTAGAGGTGGTTTTAGTGGTAATTGTTTCAGATGTGGCAAAGAAGGACATAAATCTTTTGAGTGTAGACACTCTGATGGAAATGGACAAAGTCATAAGAATGTTGTAGTGCAAGAAGATCTTGAAGGTTCCCCAAGTGGACCTAAGGCTATAGAAAACTTGATGGTAAGAAGAGCTTTGTGTAATAACTCAGTGGATGAAGAACTTGTTCTGAGGAGAATTCTTTTCAAGACTAGATGTAAGATGGCAGGAAAGTGTTGCAAAGTGATTGTTAATAGTGGGAGTTCAACAAATTTGGTATCATAGGAACTAGTTACAAATTTTTAGTTGTAGAGGTTGAGAAACCATAAACCCTATCATTTTTCATGGATCAAGGATGAGCATAAATTATTGGTAAGTGAGAAATGTGTTGTGAAATTCAATATTGGAAATTACTTTGATGAAGTTCTATGTGATATTATGCCTATGGATTGTTTTCATATTCTATTGGGTAGACCTTGGTAGTATGATAGACATGTTGTGTGTGATGGTAGATTGAATCAACATACTCTTTGGGTGAATGGAAAGAAGAAAAGATTGTTACCTTTGATTGAGGTTCCAGATGAGATAAACTGTACTACTCTAAAAATTTGTATGATTAATGGAAAGCAAATTGAGAAATAAATGAAGAATAATCAAGTATTTTTTTCTATAATTCCTAAATGTCGAGTGACAGGGTATAATAATTTATGAGTGATAGAAAATAGTAAATGTTGAGTGATAGAAGACAACGAAGACTGAGAACCAGCAAAAATTTAGAAAATTTTGAATGAATACAAGGAGATTATTGTAGAGGATATTCCTGATGGTTTACCACCAGTGAGAAGTATAAGTCATTGTATGGATCTGATTCCTGCAGCTAGTTTTCTAAATAAAGCACCATATAGATTGACACCTACCAAGAATGAAGAACATAATAGACACATGCAAGAGTTGTTGTAGAAAGGTTTGATCAGAGAAATCTTGAGTCCATGTGTTGTACCTACTACATTTGCACCTAAGAAGAATGGAGAATGCAGAATGTGTACTGATTCCAGAGCTATCAATAAGATAACAGTGAAGTATAGGTTTCCTATGCCGATGATGGATGACATAATGGATTGTTTGAATGGAGCAAAGTATTTTACCAAGATTGATTTGAAGAGTGGCTATCATTAGATAAGAATCAAAGAAGGTGATGAATAGAATACTGCTTTCAAGACAAAAGAAGATTTATATGAGTGGTTGGTTATGCCTTTTGGTTTGACTAATGCACCTGGTACTTTCATGAGGTTGATGAATGAAGTTCTCAAGAGATTTTTGGGTAAGTTTGTGATTGTTTACTTAGATGATATTCTGATATTTAGTAATACTAAGGAAGAACATCTTGAGCATATTAGACAAGTGCTGCAAAGACTAAGGGAGGAGAAGCTACTGATTAATCTAAAGAAGTGTTCCTTTATGCAAGAAGAGATTATGTATTTAGGATTTGTAATTTTAGCTGATGGTTTAAAAATGGACCTTGAGAATGTTAAAGTAATTTTGGAGTGGCCTACACCTGATAATGTGGGCTAGGTAAGATCATTTCATGGTTTAGATAGTTTCTACATAAAGTTCAGTAAGAATTTTAGTTCTATTTGTAATGCTATGACTAAGACTATGAGAGGAGATAAAAATGATTTTAAGTGGACACATGGATCTGATAAGAGTTTTGAGACTTTGAAACAAAAGGTTGTCGAGTTACCTATGTTAGCTTTTCCTGATTTCAATAAGGTATTTCAAATTGAGTGTGATGCAAGTGGTAGTGCAATAGGAGCTGTGTTGAGTCAAGAAGGTAAACCTGTTGCTTTCTTTAGTGAGAAGTTGAATGATTCTAAAAGGAAGTATTATGTGTATGGTCAAGAGTTTTATGCTATTGTTCAAGCTTTTAAAAAGTGGAGAAATTATTTGATTCCTAAGGAGTTTTTATTGTATACTGATCATAAAGTTTTACAGCATTTGGGAAGTCAAAATAACTTAAATCAGAGACATATGAAGTGGGTTGAATATCTATAGAGTTTCACATTTGTGATCAAGCATAAGAGAGGAGTTACTAATTGAGTTGCAGATGCACTGAGTAGAAGATGTTCTTTGTTGACTGAGATGAAGATTGTTGTTCTTAGTTTTGATGAGATGAAGGAGTTGTATGATACTGACCCTAATTTTTTTGAGGTGTGGAGAGAGTGTAGAGCACCATATATGACAAAACAACCAAGTCAATTTGAGGAGTATTTCATTCAATAAGGTATGTTGTTCAAATGAATTTAGTTGTGTATACTACAAAGTTCCATGATAATTAATTTGATTAAGGAACAGCATTGTGGTGGATTAGCTGGACATTTTGGAATTGATAAGACATTGAGTTTGCTTGATGAAAATTATTATTGGGCACATATGTATAAGGATGTTCAGAAGTTTGTAAGGATTTGTGGATTTTTTCAAGTTGCAAAAGGAGTAAGTCAGAATACTAGATTGTATACACCTATTTCTGTTCCTGAGAAACGTTGGAGTGACATCAGTATGGATTTTTTTCTTGGATTACCTAAGACAACAAGAGGGTATGATTCCATATTTGTTGTTTTGGATAGATTTTTGAAGATGACACATTTCATACCTGGTAAGAAGACATCAGACGCTGTGCATGTTGCTGATATTTTCTTCAAAGAGGTTGTTAGATTGCATGGATTACTAAGAAGTATTATCTCTTATCGAGATAGCAAGTTTGTTGGTTATTTTTGGAGGACTTTTTGGAAGAATATGGATATGGAGTTGAGGTTTAGTTCTACATTCCATCCATAGATAGATGGATAGACATAGGTTGTGAATAGAAGCTTGGGTAATTCACTGAGATGTTTATTTGGAGATAAGCTGAGTAATTGGGAGATGATATTGGCACAAGTTGAGTTTGCATATAACAATTCTATGAATATGAGTGCAGGGAAAACACATTTTGAGATTGTTATCAGAATGCATCCTAGAGGAGTATCAAATTTGAGGGATATTGTTGGTGAAGAAAAGAGAAGTGTTGAAGGGGAAGTATTTTATGATTTTATGAAGTCTTTACATAAGTGAAGTTGAAGTTGGAACAATGTAATAAAAAATATAAGGAAAATGCTGACAAGTCTAGAAGACATCATGTTTTTGAATTTGGTGAGGAGGTGATGGTTCATTTGAAGAAGGGAAGATTTAATGTTGGAACATACAGTAAGCTAAAAATGAAGAATTTTGGTCCTTGTATAATTCTGAAGAAGTTTGGAAGTGGTAATGCTTATGAATTTGAGTTACCTAATGACATGGATATATCTCCTATATTCAATATTATTGATTTGCATAAGTATCATGAGTCAGATGATGAATTTGTTATACCAAATGATTATCCTAAGAAGCATATTGAAGAGGTTGAACATATATTGGATCAGAGGATTGGTAAAAGCACAAGAGGAAAATATTACTATGAGTATTTGGTGAAGTGGAATAATAGACTAGTTGAAGATGCTACGTGGATTTCTCAATCTGAGTTGGATTCAAATTAGGTTCTGACATCTCAATGATTCAGGGGAATCATTTCTTTCAACCCTTGTTGTCTGATGTAGGAGCATCCTGAGTTGCCTTGCTATCCTGCTCATCTTTGTAAATTTTTCCAGTTAGTGTCAAGTTGTAGTTCTTTCCAAGTTGACGTAGTATGTGCTGAGCTGTCCAGTGTTGGCCGAGTTCCTGTTTGTGCCAAGTTGCCCAATATTGGCTGAGCATTACTTCTGTGCTGAGTGAACTTGATGCTCATTTCTTCTTGACTGAGCTTGTCTATATTTGGTTTCTATTGAATCTAATTCTTGAATTTAATTTTTGATGGTGCATTTAATATTTAGATCGTGTCTTGGGATGTGTGTGGACCGTTGGTGGTCTTCCTTCCATCTTTGTAAGCTGATTTTGGCAAGTATAAGTAGGGATGTATAGGAGTAGGTTAATTGATTAGCTGGTAGAGAAAGTAGTAGATGATGATATGAGAAGGGAGAAGATAGAATAGTCTAGATTTTGTAAATCTTGTTGGCCATAACTCGGAAGGACTCACAGCCGGGCATGTATGCTGTAATTGAATGAATTAATAAGACATATTTGTTGTTCCTTCTCTCTTTGGTGCTGCTCTTTGTGTTGTTGCTTCCATTGTGTGTACTTGCAGGGTGGATGGATAGTTAGGTGTGCCTTTGGCCCTAACCTATCTCACCTTCTGTGCCACTATTATATAATATTTTGAAGAAAGAATTTGAGTTTGAATGGACATCAGACTATGAAAAATCTTTTGACAACCTTAAAGAAACTCTGACTCAAGCTCCTATGTTAAAGGGACCAAATTGGTCGTTTCCATTCCATATTCATACTAATGCTTTTGATTATGCTATATGAGCAGTTCTAGGACAAAAAGAAGGATCAATTGAGAATGTCATCTACTATGTTAGCAAGAATCTCCAGGGAGCTGAATTCAACTATATTATCACTGAAAAGGAGATGTTGATAGTAATCTATGCTCTTAACATGTTTAGGCATTACATAAATGGGTATAAAATATTTGTACACACAAATCATGTAGCCATTAAGTATCTCATGAACAAACATTATATTGCACGAAGGTTAGCAAGGTGGTTTTTTTTAATGCAAGATTTTAATATAACCATTGTTGGCGAGCCTGGAAAAGCTAATGTAGTGTCTGATTTATATCTTGACTGCAAGTAAAAGATGATCATGTATCCATTGATAATTTATTTTCAGATGATAACTTATTTTCTATAACTACCCACAACCTTTGATATGTGAATATAGATAATTATGTTAGAATATATAATATTTGTGTGTATTATTTATTTATTTAGAAGATTCCTAGAGAATCCCTACATGTATATTGTCCTCTAGTCCAAGTGGGAGGACAACTCATTTTATGTAATTCCTTTAATAAGGAAATTAGTTTATTCTTCCTTAAGAGGACATTGACACTTGTTACACACACTTATGAATGGTGGCATTCATAGATTTGGGAGTTACATTCTAACTCCTCTCTCTCATCTCTATTTAAGAGATGCTCCGCTCTCATTTCTATGGATGAAGTTATTGTAATGCGAATCTCGCTCTCTTCCTCTCTCTCTTTTCTCTCTTTAGGTTATGTCCTCATTCATAATATCACAAAGGGGGTTTTGTTTTCTTTTCCCCTTATAAAATATATTGTATTCTTTTCCTTTGGCTCTTTTGATGAATGCTCTTGGATTTGGTTTTCTCATGGTAACATTTCTCTCTTACCTAGCTCTCTTGGAGTGTTTAAGTTACTTTGCTCTTCCATTATTATTTCTTACATGGTATCAGAGGAGGTTACTAGTCCTTGTTTTGAGCAGAAAGGTGTCAGAGGTTACCATTCATGGAGCACTCCTTGTTTGGAGATTTTTATCTAATATGTTGTTTTGCATATCCAATTTTTGTTTACAATATTTGAGTTTGAAAAGAAGCTTGTGCCATTACATAACTCATCCACATTTTGTTAACATTTGTGATTGTAGGATTTCTATTAGATCTCTTTGAAGTTTTCTTTTCTAACCCTCTTTAGATGGATTGCCGCTAAAGAGTAGAGTTGATTTTTTTTGGTTTGGACGGTTCACTGCCAAACCCATTGCATATTTTTTACTACCTTGATATCTCAGTTTCCAATCTGCATTTATCTTGAAAGTTTATGGTTGTATCCTTTGTTGGGAAACCGTAAGGCTCAAGTTTTTTATTATTTGCAGGTTTTATCAAATATAACTTTATTTGCAGGAAAATATCTTGCAGGCTTATTTTTATCTCAGAGTTTATATGATCTCTAACATTTGATCTGTAGATTTCTCCTCATCATTTTTAATATATATAATTTCTCTATTAATTTCTCTTTGTCTGCAGTTTCTTGGATTATATCTCCTCTTTTCATTCAATATTATGGATATATAAGAGCAAACCTTACAAAATAGCGATCTGGGTTTTGTGCAGAACCCTCCAATTTAGCTGTCGCAAAGCTGTTTTCCAAAATTTGCACACATTTGGAACAAATGCACGGTTCATTGCTAACATTTCTTGTAGATTCATAGGCATACATTGATCATTTTTCATTTCTCTATTATTATTATCTCTAGTTTTCCTAAGAAATATTGATACATCTTAATATCTCTGCTTATTTCCCCTCTTTTATCTATTGTTTCAAGGATTGGTATCATTTTTTTAATGCACTTTCTTTAAAAAAATTACTTCATTAATATAATGCTCATTTCACCCTTAGTGCACAACATCTCACCCTTGGTGCACACATCATCCTTCTAATGCCCTCCTCCATCTCACCCTTGGTACACACATCATATTCAATTTACATTTTCCATACTGCAATCTTTTTCCCTTTGGTGCATTTTTTATTTCCTTGGTTGCTTGGCACACAACTCCAACATCTTCAGCTCTGGCATCTAGCACTGATTTTGTATTTTCTAGCATCCCTTAAGGAAAGATCTTCCTTCTTTGGTTATATTCACAGCTTTCTCCTTTGGTTATCTATCATGGCAACCAGTTAGTTTGTATCCTATTATTTATAGTTCTCTTAGCGCAACTCAACACCCCATTCTCAGTGCTGCTCACCATTCTCAGCACATCATTTGTTAAGTTTATTAGAATCATATTCATCTAGCACAGATTAACAACCAGTGCAACATTCCACTTTATTAGAATCATATTCTTTTCTATGTAATTTACTTCAGCATTCTTCACCTGTTGTTTATCTGGTTTGTCAGCTTTTTATTCTTATTCTTTTCCTTCTTCAGATAATTTTTTGTTTTCTCTATCCATTATTCATTTCTCTAAGATTCTTCGGTTACAATCTACAACTGGTTTGGTATATCTTCACCCTCTCTCTCTATTTCTCAGCTCTCCCACTCTCCCTGTGCAACACCCTCCATGCTACATGCCTCTAAGCTATTCTCCCTTCCTTTCGCTGCTCTCCCCTCCTTAGCTGCTTCTAACACAACCCCTCCCCTCTTTCAATGCAGTCTCTCCCTTGTGCTATTTTACTCCACTCTCCACGCAGCCCTACGTATCTCCCAAATGCAGTGTTTGGATTTGGCAATGAATGATAGATATCTGCCTGCGCAGTTTTCAATATTTTAGTTCCCTTCCTTGCGCATGGTATCTTCTAATTTAGTGCAGGTTATCATTATACTTGCTCAGGCTATGATACTTATTCCTTTCACAATTTTTATTTTATTCTTTCCTTTGTCTGCTTTGTAACTCCCTCTGCTAAGGTGCTCATATCAGTTTATTTTACATGTGTATCTGACATTATCTCAACATTAGTGCAGTTTTTAAATCATTTTCCTTGCAACACATTCACTATTTTTAGATTATGGTTGACTGGTTAATTCAGTTGAATCATTTAATCTTACTATTTAATTTTTTAATTCATTGCTTCCATTATTATTGTTATTATCTCACTTTTTTTCATAATTCATATTTAAAAAAAATCAATTATTTTAAATCATTTAAATCCTTGTTTATTATCTTTATTTTTAAATTCTTTATGTCATTTTCATATATATTTGCTTCATTATATATTTTAACATTAATACATTATTGTTATTACATTTTTTATACACTAATCAAAGATTTATTTAATGTTAATCATTTCTATTTTATTATTTTAAACATTTAACAAAAAAGTTTAAACTTGAAAACAAATTTTCTACTTAATATTTTTTAATATCATTTTAGCGCAATACACATTTTATCTATATAAACATATTCCAATTTCTATCTTGCAAATTCATTGCTCTAAAAATTTGTTCTCTCATTTAAACAAAAAATTTAAATATTTTTAAAATTTTAATTTACCTATAAATTAGCATATAACATTTACGTTAAATTCCACTTTTGGGTTTATTTTAACATATATATTCTTGTAGTACAATTTATTTTGTCGCATTATGACATCTTTAATCCCAAAATTAAATTAAATAATTCAACTCACCATGCTTGGAAGACACAAAAGGATAAAAGACAGCCACGTAACTAATAACTGCTTCAAAAAACAAAAGATAAAAGGCCCATGAATCAAATCATTAACTTCCAATTCTAAGGAGGATAGTGGTAATTAATCCCGTCATGCATTTACAATTCGTCATAATGTTATTAGCCCTTTTTAGTGGTATGGTGCATCTTCAGGGGGTATTTCATTCTTTAGTATTTTAAATTGTTACCTTATGTCCTTAATGTTGCTGAGGTTTAATTTATTCAAGTAATCATACAACATTGCCTTCCGTGGATTCTTTCATTAGTTAACATTATTGATCTATTTTTGCATATTTTATGAGTTCCATTTGATCAACTTGTTCCATTTGTATGTTGCATTAGGATGCACTTACTTCAGTTGATGTTTATCAACTTATTCCATTTTAAAGTTGCACTGGGATGCACTTACTTTAGTTTATGTTTATCAACTTGTTCCATTTGTAAGTTGCATTGGGATGCACTAGGATGCACTTACTTCAGTTGATGTTGATCAACTTGTTCCATTTGTAAGTTGCACTGGGATGCACTTACTTCAGTTGATGTATATCAACTTGTTCCATTTGTAAGTTGCACTAGGATGCACTCACTTCAGTTGATGTTGATCAACTTGTTCCATTTGTAAGTTGCATTAGGATGCACTTGCTTCAGTTGATGTTTATCAACTTGTTCCATTTGTAAGTTGCATTGGATGCACTTACATCAGTTGATGTTTATCAACTTGTTCCATTACTTGTTTTTCTCTTGGTGAGAATGATTATTTATTATGTTCCTCAGTGAGAGGATGGTTCTTTAATCTATTCCTCAATGAGAGGATGATTTTTCATGAGTTTCCTTATGGTTTCACATATTCTTGAAGGCAATATGTACTTACTTGTCATAATCTTTTCTTATGGTTCACCACGGTAAACATGCTTGACAAATCAAGATCTTGCACTTGAGTCACATATTCTACTGATTTCTCTTTGTCTCTCTCATATTTCTTTGATAAATATACTAATGTGATAATGCACTGCATTCTTTATTGCTTAGATCGTGAGTTATGCAGGTGGTGGTGGTGCAACCCATTCTCTTGTAGTGAGATAACTCATTAGTGGTATGTCTATATCCATGTGATTGATGCAATGTTGATGCAAGTTTCATTAGTTGACCTTGTCTATGGTCATTTGTGTATTATTATATTTCTTTCATGGGAGAATTGATAAATACTTTCATACCTAACTTGTTCAATTTGGAAATTTGAGCATTTAGTTTTTCCTAATATCATGTTAGCTCCATTGCATTTTGGTGAACAAATTACATTTATCTTTAAACCTCTATCTTAGTTTACATTATGACAGATTTCTTACAATTATCTTCCGATGTTATAAATTTCAAAAGTTATACTAACTTGAATATGAGATGAAATTCTACTTGTGGATAGTTGTCTTGTTTCTTGTTTTCTTGTTCTATGTTTTAGGTGATCCATTAAGGCACATTAAAGACATCAATTCATTTCCACATGTCTTATGAATCACAAGACTACTTGCATTTGTGCATATACTTCCACTTGAACATGTTTAAAGGACCCATCTACTTCTCTTGGCTCTACCAAAGATTCTTGTACATCACGTTTCTAGAAGACCACTTGCAAACTTGAAGACAATACAATTTCTTCCTTATATTGAAGATCAAGTTGTAGATTTTTGTAAAAAATTAGGTTTAATACCCCTTGTTGTAAACACACCAATTAAAGATTAAAGGGGGGTGTTAGAATATATATTCTTTACTTGAATTATTTATTTATTTAGGAGATTCCTAGGGAATCCCTACATGTATTTTTTCCTCTATTCCAAGTGGGAGGACAACTCATTTTATGTAATTTCTTTAATAAGGAAATTAGTTTATTTCTCTTTAAGAGGATATTGACACTTGTCAAAAACACTTATGAATGGTGTCATTCATAGACTTAGGAGTTAAATTATAACTCCTCTCTCTCATCTCTATTTAAGAGATGCTCCTCTCTGATTTCTATGGATGAAGTTATTGTAATGTGCATCTTGCTCTCTTCCTCTCTCTCTTTTCTCTCTTTAGGCTATGGCCTCATTCATAATATCACAAAGAGGTTTTTCTTTTCTTTTCCCGTTATAAAATATCTTATCTTCTTTGCCTTTGGCTCTTTTGATGAATGCTCTTGGATTTGGTTTTCTCATGGTAACATTTCTCCCTTACCTAGCTCTCTTGGATTGTTTAAGTTCCTTTTCTCTTCCATTATTATTTCTTACAAATTACTTAGTTGTTGGCAAGACTCCTCACTTTTCACCAAAGGAAAGAAGGTTACTTGTGGATAAGAGTTTCAACTTCTCCTAGATAGTTAATTGTATGTTCTATACTAGTCTAGACCAGATCATGAGAAGATGTGTGCGTGAGGATGATACCTATGATATTTTATGTGCTTGTCTTGATGAACCATGTGGTGGTCATTTTGCAGCAAATAGAAAAACCATGAAGATTCTCAATATATGTGTATAGTCCTAAAAATTAAGCACTTGATTTTGTGTTTATTTTAGGACTCTTTTAGCCCTCCTTAGTGTGCTCCTTATGATGGAACCTCACATTGCACCTAATTGCATACATAATTTAAATCAAGGTCCTATAATCTCCTTTAATATTTCTCAAAACTATAGGTTGGCTCTAATCTCTATGCACATCTTCCCATTTACCCCTCCATTCACATGATTTATTTCCCTCTTGGGCCCTATTTTGGAATTTATGATCAAATTTTCCTGCTTGTCTTTCTGATTCTCCTTGAACTACTTAACACATCTTTAATCCCACAACTTTACCTCAAACTTAGAACCCTCTGGGTATAGGTCGAACCAATTTCAACCTATACTTTGGGAGTTTAAATTTCATGGTCTTTGGGCTCGATATGAGGTGTTTTCATTTTACCACTTAGTGAGGTCAACCTGTGTGAATTTGGACCCCAAAATCACTATAAAAGGAGACTTCTCCCCCTCATTTTCACACCTACCTCTTGTGATGCAATTTACCTACATGAAAGCAATTGTCTACTCTCAAGAAATCAAGCAAGCTATTCAAGGAGGTCACACAAGCAAGCAATCATTCAAGTTCATCCATCAGAGCATTCATGCATTTCCTTCTATAGATCTAGCTTATTTCTTCAAAGGAGAAAAATGAGTTGGCCATAAAGGGAAGAGATACAAATTAATCCATTTAAGTCTTCTTCTTCTTCTTCTTCTTCTTCAATCCAATAGTGAGGAAGATTACAAGCATTTTTTACATGAGGTTTTTTATTACTTGATTTCCTTTTGGTTTTTTTGTTTAGTCAAGGCTATTGCATTAAAATATTTCATCTCATATTAAACACAATTGCATCTATATGATATGATATATTTTCATTTTTAGATTCAGTCTCTTCTACATGATAGCATTTCCTTTATTTCAATTCAAGGTTAATTCCTAAATCAGGGATTAACCAAGGTAAGCCCCTCCCCCCAACAATTTCCCCTTCTCTCTTGTGTGCAGGTGCAGGTTTGAAGTGCAGATTTGGCTACAGATTTGGGAACTCATTTTGAAGAACTCTCTAGATCCATTTTCTATTTAGGATTCTGACAATATCAAGTATAGGTCGAACCTTCAATATACACCTTGACATTCAGAGTGTAGAACCTAGTTACATAGCCAGAAGGACCATCAGAAGAGCTGCCAAGATCCACTTTATATTTTTAATTTTGAGAAGATTGGGTATAGTTCAAACCTTTGACCTATACCTAGGTACATGTCAAACCACTTTTGACCTGTTCTTGAGATAGAACAGAAATTTAGAGGTTACAAAGTGTTGGATTCAAGTATCAGGACATTCCAAACTCTGTCAGACAGAAAATTAGCATTTGAAAACCTTATTTCTCTCCCATTTATAGGTACATAAGTTCTTATTCCTACATCTTGCCTCTACTTGTCTACATTAGATCAGATCTATTATTGTACCTTGATATTAAATCTTCTTTAATCATAAACATAAGGTCTCTTATCCTTTTTTCCATACATCACAAAAGAATACCCTAAATTATCCACTTATCTAGATCTTGCATTTGTGCCCTTGCATCCTTTGGGTTGTAAAAATCAGATTTTCTTGAGGATATGATTTAGGGTCATTCAATGTATATGTGATTTGGTGGTCCACCATTGATCACTATTTCACCATATACATTTTGGTGAACCTGATGTATTACATTTCCTCTTTTGATCTTGGTGTTGGATCTCTTTCATAGTTACATCCTCTTTGTACATCATTGTAGATCTTATTTCTATTTACAGTTCTTATTCTGAGATTTAGTTGTGTGTTTTCCAACATGGAACTCTCTAAATTATATTGGTGTGCAATTACTTATGTTGTTACCTTTCTTAGATTACTTCTATTTATCAAACACATGGAATGAAAAATAACTTCTTGCATGTCATTATGTTTATCTTCCTTCATGTTGTTATTGCATATGGCATAATGAGATTAACTAATATAATCCCTCCTTACAAGGCATATTTCAAGACACTTATCATTATTTCATGTTTATTTCTTCTTCAAATTTTAACCAAATACATAGAATATATAGATTACATAAGGGTCTTTGTTAATGAGCCTAGTGTGAACCTTCCTAATCTTATTCCATCTACTCAGGTTCAACCTCCTAATTATCCTTAAAATGATTCTTTTCACAATCTCCAAAATATTATCCATGATCTGGATGTTAGACATTTTCTATATGATTTCTCTTCCGAACCTTTGGGTAATACTTCTTCTCCACCACCTAAATAGGATGAGAATACCAATTCTCTGAAAAATAATATTCCTCCTACTATTTATCCTTATATTGCACATGATCATACAACTCAAGATGAATCACCTTCTCCCTCTACATTAAAAGCTACTTACTTGTGACCTTACATTAAAACACTAATTTTCATCTATTAATTAATGGTTTTTTAATCATTAATTAATCATCTATTTCTTCTAAATCTATTCTCCAATTCATTTAATCATTTCCCCAAAATTAATTAAATAATTAATTTTATTTAATTAACTAACCTTTATTAATTAATCTTCTTTAATTAATTAAATTCAATTTCCTAAAGTCTAAATTTAAATATTTAAACTTATTAATTAATTCTTCTAATTAAATTAAATTAATTTCATTGAATTAATTTAATTTCACTCAATAATTCAATTCTAAATTAAAAAGAATTCAATTATCTCATGTTTGAATACTTTAATTACAAAAATCAATTAAATATTCAAATAAATCCTTTCTCAACTTCAAAAAGGTAACTCATGATCAACTTTTCAGTTAACTAAACATCCCATCTTCTCTCCAAGTTGAAGAGGTGGAGTTTACTGGTTGCTTTTTAGTTAACTAAAACATCACCTCTTCTCTCCAAGTTGAAGAGGTGTAGTTTACTGGTTACTCCTCAGTTAATAAAACATCACCTCTTCTCTCCTAGTTGAAGAGGTGGAGTTTATTGATTTCTTCTATAGTTATTTTTGATATCAACCATTCATTCTTTAATCTCTGGGATCAATCTCAACCATCCAAATCATTTTCCATATTCTATATAATCAACCCTTCTCAATCATTTGAAGGATCCAGGTTTTCAAGCTTTTGTGCACACTTACTCAGTAGGATTCTCGTATGAAGCATCAAAGAATTCTTGTGATCATAATCAATATCATTTTCTCAACACTCCCCAGTCATAGACGCTGCTGATACCAATACTGAGCACCACACACACATGATTTTAGAAGGATTAGAGAGAACCAATAGAATCCTCGAGCATTGTGGTTTGCATTCGTTTGTTTTCCTCTATCTTTTCTTGTTATTTTATTGTCCATTGATTTGTTCTTAGTATTTTTGATTGCTTTCCCCCATTACAAATCGGTGCTACTAACCCCTCATTAATTTGAGTTGGAGTAGGATTGGATCTATACATTTTGGTGAACCCGACATGAATTGAACAACTTGATAATCGCTTAAAGATAATTAAAAAAATTTCTCGGCCTCAACCGTACGACAACAGTTTCATTTTCTTTTATTTTTTGATAAACTTGTAATTTCATAATTGAGGAAAGTTTTCTGCAATTGACAAAACTTTTCTGCAATCGACTAGTTTAATACCACAATCGATCTGTGTGTTTCAAAATAATTTTCTATAGTTTTCTATCTTTGTC
Source organism: Thuja plicata (assembly GCA_018584345.1). NCBI lineage: Eukaryota > Viridiplantae > Streptophyta > Pinopsida > Cupressales > Cupressaceae > Thuja > Thuja plicata. The sequence goes on along the minus strand of MU223123.1, from coordinate 1,883,549 downwards.
TCTGGTATTTTTCCATAATTGACAGATCTATTTTGCATTCACCAGAAGAATTTTGCAATCGCTAGCATATTGCCGCAATTGATATAATATTACCTCAATTGATAGTAGTTTACCACAATCGCCTACTAGAATTTTGCATCTGAAAGAATCATTTTGCATCTGACTGGGAAGGATTTTGCAATTGCTCTGTTTTATCATTTTATTAATCAAATCTGACTTTTTTCTTGGTTTTTGTGTAGGAATGAGAAAATGACATATGGACAAAAGGATAATCAGACACACCCTAAGTTCTAGATCACTAAGAGGAGCCATAAGAAGAATCACTAATTACCTCACACAACAAAGGGTAATCTTGGCCATCGCAGCTGAAGATCAAAGCAAATCTTTTAACAGGTATCTAGATTCTCTCAAGCATTTTTTAGCCAAGTACAAGGTTACCATTAGCCTTAACAGTCTTAATAATCACAAAGTTGTTGAATATTATTTGTTTTGATTGTTCGAAGGTTTTTCTACTAATCACTTTTGACAACTTGTGGCGTGGAAACAATTTTAACAAAGCAACCTAAAATCAACTCATTTCTCTTTTTGGTGCTCAAAAATAAAAATGTATGAAAAATATCACAATCTAACTTTTGCAAATTGGTGCTTAAAATTGACATGGTGGTTAACAATTAAACAAAGGCAAAAAATATTTGAATTTGGTGCACTAAAATTGGACAAGCAATCTTCATCTACTTTGGGCTTAGAACTAAATACGCGTGCATGTATGGACGATAGATTAGTCCACACTTGAAATTTTGATTCTTAATCGATTAACCTTATGTCTTGAGTCATTGGCGCGCTTGCACAAATCTATTAGATTATCAACCTTTATACTTTTTTAGAAAGGCCTATCTAGAGAAAGTGCTTCTTCCTTAGAGGATGACCCTAAACTGCTAATCCTTCTGATCAATATATAAATAAGATGTGAGCCAAAGCTCCATTTTATATCTATCCAAGCTTGGGCGAGGTTTGTTGATGACAACCTGGATTGGGTGAAGTATCCCTAAGTATCCAACATGGTCAACTAGGCTCTTAAGAGAGTCACACATGTACAAATCGATTGGATAGACTCCACTGGCCCTACTACAACCCATCAATTAGAGACCTACCCATTTTACCTCTGAACAAGTGTCTTATTATAGTGCAACAGGTTGTAGAATTCCCCCCCAAGATTCCCAACATATGTGTTCCAGGATATTGTGTTGATGAAAGAGATCTTCATTAGCATAACAATAATATGTGGCAACAAAAAAAACATGGACACCTACATTGTGGATCTTTGTGTCCTAGTAGTGTGATGAATTCAGTGTGAGCCAAAAAACATCAAAGCATTGGGCCTATAATATTGCATCTTGAAGCCAATTGACCTAGATTAATCCAACTGTCTTTGTTTCAACCATGTGAGAACATTGCAAGTTGCAAAAGTTGTAGAACATCCACATTTCATTCTTGGATCTTCAAAACACCATGTCTATTATGCTTTCTTATATGATCAATTTTCAAAATGCAAAACCAACATCTCACACTATCAAAATGAGTCAAACATGTTCAAAGTCTAGGGTGTCAACCAAAATCTGTTCCAAAATCAAATCACTATTCCAAAGAGATCATTTTTTATCTAATAGATTCCCAATTGCTATCATTTTCAAGACTGTCACATTTTTCCGCAGTTGACAAAATTTTACTGCAATCGAGCCCTTTATTTCTGCAATTGATCCTTTGATTGTCGTAATCGTTGAAAGTTTACCGCAATTGACATTGCATTCTGTTGCAATCAATGGAATTTTTCCACAATCAGTGGAATTTTGCTACAATCGACGTATCAACCTGTGCATTTATTCTATTAGAAAATTTGGATTCCTTTGTCAGCACTTTGCATTTTTATCAGTTTAAAACCTTGGAAAAGATTCCCCATTTTGTGTGAAAGAATAGTGTACACATCCTAGGAAATAATGAAGAATTTGTGTGAATCTCAAAACATCTAACATCATCTCTCTTTGACAATTTGACTATTGTTTACCATTAATAGTTCAAAATTTCACACTAGATTATCTTGATCTCTGATGAGACCGTTTTACTATCTCTATTATATTAATCCTTATACTTTGTTTTTAAGTATTATCAGAACAATTGTGAACTTTTAGTCAGTTGAACTTATGTCAAGTACAGATAGAACCATTAAACCATGGGTGGAATAGATATGTCATAGTATGCCAATATTATATATATGTTGTAGTATTTCATATAATAATCAGAATGTGTATTCTAACATCTGGATTAATTTGAATAAGCTACTTGTATGAATGTATTTTGCATGATAACTAATCCTGCCAGGAAGTAGGAGTCACTGAGAGTGGTCGACAATATTGAAGGAGGATGTTAAAGACCAGCTTCAAACGGATAAGCCATCATGGCATCAGAAGACATGGATACCACAAATCAAGAGCCACTGTTTCAGATATGCATGAATTTATCTCTATTATATTCCCTCCGTATTCCCAACATGTTGACTTGGTTGCCCAGACTTCATTGCATATGTCGTGGGCTGTTGCGTTTCCTATTTTTTCTCTTTGGTGCGGTTTTAGTTAGATAGTTCCTTTTTCTGTTTCAGAATAAGAAAGTCAATCCTCTATTTATAGGGATGAGATTAATAGTTTGGAAGTTTGAATATTTTTGGAAATACAATGTTCTGATTGTATCTTTCACAACAAATTCATTTTTAGTTTCATGTATCATTCTCATGTAATCAGTTTTGAAAGATAATGAAGTAACTTTTGGTTCATATTCTGTGTTCATAGATTAGCATAAGCCAACCAAGGGGGCCCACTTGGTAGGTGGATTAGAGTAGAAGTAG
>MU223123.1:1860702-1880601 GCA_018584345.1 Thuja plicata | reverse complement strand
GTGAATGTTCCTGCAACACCTGCAAGGATAGTTATAGTGAATGCTCTAGGTTGAAAGAATAAGTTTAAGTAGAGTTTTCAAGTTGTAGCATTCATTTTAGTAAGGAGTAAGTGTGTTTCCTTTCTTGTAGCCCTAGTATAGATTCCTTTCATGTAATTTACTTTCTTGTAGCATAGGTAGAGTGGCTCTTTAAGGAACTTAGTGCACATACTATGCTATACCATTTCAAGTATACGTCCCTGGGTTGAAAAACTAAATGCACCTCATGGTGGGAGAAGTGATCCTTAGATTGAATAAAATATTCCTAAGAGAGGCTTTGGGCATGATTACTAAGCACCTATTGTGAGGCGGTTCATTTTTGGCACCGTTGCCAGGGATGGTGTCAAGCTAAGAAACTTTCCGAGTCATTTTTCATTCTTTTAGATAGTTTAGTGGATTGTGGTCCTAAATTTTCTTCACCAGTGTGAAGAATTCATTTGCATGCATCGAAGGGGAAGAAGAAGAGACGAATATGGCAGATTTCTTCTAGGAGAACCTACGAATTTGAATGAGCAAGATGAAGAAGTTGAGTTGCCTTTTGTTGACGCAAGTCCTGAGTTTCCTATAACATCTTCCACTGGAGAAGAACCTTTTGATATAAGTGGTCTTCGGCCTTTTGCTAAAATCTTGGCCATATTTCTTGATAATTCTAACCCAAATGCACCTTTTGTTAATAATCCTATCACTAATATTCTTTTCCAATAGCAACACCAACTCCCAATACCTCCAGTAATGGCACAACCTACTTTCCCATTTCCTCTACCGAGCCTTATAAACAATGCCAATCTAAAAAATATACCCTCTGTTGCACTTCTAAATTTTTATGGACTGATAAACAAAGATCATGACACCTTTTTATTTGAGTTTGACATCCTTTGTTGTAGCTTTGAATATAACACTGATTCCCATAAACTCAAGCTGTTTCCAAAAACACTAAAGGAGTCGGCCTTACGATGGTTCATGGGCCTAGGAGAAAATGTAGTAGGCACATGGGATGAGATGCAGACTCTATTGCAAGGGGAGTGACCCAAGGGGAGATGAAATTTTTAGAATGTCATAGAAGGAGGATGAAACTTTTGAGGACTATGTTTCACATTTTTTATACACCATGCAGAAGAATCCCCAACATGTTCTGGCGGAGGATTCACATAAACTAGTCTTCTTGAGAGGAGTGAATGATAGTTGTTTGGAAGAATTAGACCTAATGGTGGGTGGGGACATATACCAATCTTCTTGGGATGACCTCAAGAAAATCTGTCTCAAATACTCCTAATCAACTGGGAAGAAAAGTAGAGGAAATCGGTTTACGATCATTAAAGGGAGCAGTTCAGGCATTTCTAAGTTGGAGATATCTAATTTGCTAGTAGAGTTCAAGCAAGACATCATTAATTATGTTTCTATGCATCTCAACACCATGAATACTAAGAAGAAACATGTAGATGCTGAATTGCAGTTAGCTGAGTACTGTCCACATTACTGTAAACAAAAGAAAGACTGTGGATGCAAGCTGGTGGCAAACCTGGAAAATCAACATTTGCCTACTGAGTACATGAAGATAGAAGGAGACAATGAGAAAGTGTTCTTCATTGCTCAACATTGACCATGGTCTTCAATACAAGGTATGCCTCAGGACCCATTACAATTTTCAAATCCTTACAATAGTCAATGACAAAACCAAAGTTATCAGAATACTCCTCAATACTCTCAACCAGCCTGGAATAACTAGTGGCCTAACCAAAAAAATAACTAGTGGCCTAACCAGAAAAATAACCAGTGGCCTAACCAAAAAAATAACCAGTGGCCAAACCAGCAAAACCAATGGCAATCACTGCAAGGAAATTGGTAGCAAAATGACCAATGGAGGGGGCCTCCACAGTGGCCTAACCAAAATCTAGTTTTTCCACAACTGCCATCGCCAGTCCCACCTCCTGAAATAATGCCACCTCCTACAACCAGTAGCCCCAATCCAAAGCAAACCCAATTTCCTGCTTAGCTACAACCAAATCCAAATAGCAAGCAAAAATAGTAGCCAATGTACACCACTGATACGCAACAGTATCCTGCCTATGCTCTATAGATATCTGATATCCATTTGAGGTTAGGTACTACTCTGCCTACACCCAAACATCCTATTATCACAGAAGTTATAGACACTCCTGCAACATCACCTCTTCTAGAAGCTACATTAAAAATACCACCCAATCAACTCAAAAATCCAACAAAACTAATTTTGAAACCTTAGTTGACCCTCCTTTTCCACAAAGGCTCACAATAGAAAAACCTATATCCCAAGAAGAAATTCCTTTTGACATTCTTGAGTAGCTAAAGAATATGCACATCCAAATACCAATGTTTCAAGCTATCAAAGATGCTCCTATCTATGGGAAAGCTATTAAGGACACATTCCTTAAAAATCCTGGAAGGAAAAAGGACCCTCAAATAGTTCATGCAATAGGGCAACTTGTTGATATCATGTTGGGCAAGGTAGTTATACCCAAGTATTCAGACCCTTGAAGTCCAGTAGTAGATTTGATAATTAACGAACAATCTGTTAAAAATGCTTTAGTTGATTTGGGAGCATCTATAAATGTAATGACTAAAGATACAATGTACAGACTAAGTATAGAGGGTTTGAGAAAAACATCAACAGTATTACAACTTGCTGATAGTTCAACAGTCACTCCAGATGGTCTTATAGAAGATGTGGTAGTCACCTTAGACTCATGGGAATACCCTACAGTTTTTCTCTTCTTATCACCAAAAGTAAACTTTGCTGGCTATCTAGTCATCTTAGGGAGACCTTGGTTAGCCACCACTGATGCAAAAATTAAATGCATATTAGGAAGTATGACAATTTCAAATGGTCAGGCACTAAAGTAGTTAGCACTCTATCCTCCTGCCTAGCCTCATCCAGACTTGAGATATCCTATTTGGCTAGAACTAGGGGATGAAGGAGAAGAGGTAAACTCTATTGCTCAGCTTATGATGATGCATAGATAGTATAATCTGAAAATGTAAGAGGAAGATGATGTAATACAAAGTATTCTTACCAATGAGTGTATAGTAGAAAAAGATATTTTTGAAAGTGCTATTCTGCAGCTATGTACCTATGAAGACTGTGTCTTTCCAGAAAGACCTAAGATAATTAGCCAATTATTACCATGTGAAATAGCTACAAGCCCAGTACCTGAGATGTCAATGGTAGAGCTAACAAATACAATAGAAATTTCCCCAGGTCACAATCTCCATGTGAATAACAAGTTGCCACCCCCACAATTGGCATTGTTAACAAAAATCTTGCGTAAGCATGAGAAAGCATTTGCTTGGGATTATGGAGACATGCTAGGTTTGAACCCCAAACTCTACACCCATCGGATCTACATTAATGATGGTAGCTTACCAATATGCCAACCTCAAAGAAGGATAAATCTAGCATTGAGAGAGATAGTAAAAAGTGAATTACAAAAAATACTAGATGCTAGTTTCATCTATCCAATCTCTGATAGCAAGTGGGTATCACCTTTGATAATTGTACCTAAGAAAGGGGGGAAATGATGAATATGTGTGGATTACAGAGAGTTTAATAATGCCACAAAGAAAGATCATTTTCCCTTACCCTTTATTGATCAAGTCCTGGACACTTTGGTCGGTAAGAAATATTTCTCCTTTCTGGATGGATACACTGGTTACAACCAGATCAGCATTGCTATAGAAGATCAGGAGAAGACTACATTCACATGCCCCTAGGGCACATATGCCTATTTTGTATTATCATTTGTCTTATGCAATGCACCAGCTACTTTCCAGAGAGCTGTAATCAACATCTTTGTTGACATATCACATGTTTGTATGGAGATATATATGAATGACTTTGCTACATTTGGTGTCACCTTTGAGGGAGCCCTGAAGAATTTGGAAAAAGTACTAATCAAATGTCAGGAACATAACTTGTCTCTCAATAGTGAGAAATGCTTCATGATGATGCAAGAAGGCGTAGTGCTGGGACATTTTATCTCCAAAGATGGGATCCAAGTAGATCCTGCAAAAATAGAGGTAATTCTCATATTACCTATTCCTACAAAGCAGAAAGATGTTAGGTCTTTCCTAAGACATACTGGCTACTATAGGAGGTTTATCCAAAATTTTAGGCAAATAGCTAGTCCTTTGTATACTTTTCTTACCAAAGAGGCCAAAATCAATTGGACAAAGGAATGCAATGAATCCTTCCTGCAACTTAAGAAACTGTTGACCACTGCACCAATACTTAGGGGTCCTGATTAGACTTTTCCATTTCACATTCATACAGATGCTTCAGACTACACAATAGGTGCTGTCCTAGGACAAAAGTCTAGTAACCTAGAGAATGCAATTTACTACATTAGCAAAAGCCTCCATGGACCAGAATTAAACTATACAGTGACTGAAAAATAATTACTAGTAGTAGTTTATTCTCTGAACAAATTCTATCATTACATAATTAACTATCCTATTTTTGTTCATATTGACCATGCATCAATAAAATATCTCATGAACAAACCTACTATCACAGGCAGGTTAGGAAGATGGCTTCTTCTTTTGTAAGAATTTGACATTACTATAGTTGACAAGCTTGGCAAGGCAAATGTAGTAGCTGATTATCTATTGAGAATCCACCATACTAAAGAAGATACTACACTGATAGATGATGCATTTCGAGATGAGCATTTGTTTCATATTTCTTTCGAAAGTCCATGGTATGCTGACATAGCTAATTACCTTGCAGCAAACAAAATGCCAACACACTTTTCTTATAAGGATAGGACACTGCTTGTCGAGAAAAGCTTTAATTTCTCTTGGATTGATAACATGATACTTTACACTGGACCTGATCAAGTAATGCGCAGATGTGTGCGATAAGATGAGACATATGAAATTCTCCATGCCTGTCATAATGAACCATGTGGGGGACACTTTGCAACACAAAGAACAGCCCAAAATATTTTAACAACCAGATATTATTGGCCTACACTTCACAAGGATGCAACCAAATATACAAGGAAATGTGACAAATGTTAGAGAATGGGCCAACCAACTAGATCCAATGAAATACCATTACATCCATAGGTGGTGGTAACTCCATTTGCCAAATGGGGCATGGATTTCATTGGTCCAATAGATCCTCCATCCAATGGGAAGTCTTACATCCTGGTGTACACTGATTATTTGACCAAATGGGTCGAAGTAAAAGCTATGAAACATGCCCGAGACCATAAGGTTGCAAAATTTTTGTATGATGAGATTTTCACCAGATATGGAGTACTGGGAGAACCTGTAACTGACCAAGGTTCCCAATTGACTTCCAATATAATAACAAAACTCATGAAAGAATATAATATCAGACATAGGAAGTCAAGCCCTTATCATCCTTAAGCCAATGGATAGGCTGAAGTTACGAATCGGGAAATAGAAGCCATATTAACAAAGACGGTTCATTTGCATCGCCGAGACTGGAGTAGTAGACTAATAAAAGCCATTTGGGCCTATAGAACAACTTGGAAAACAACCACAAGGTTCAATCCATTTGAGCTGTTATATGGAAAAGCAACAATGCTACCCATTGAATTTGAACACAAAACACTGTGGACAACACTGGAGTTAAATATAAATCTTCCTGCAGCACAGAAGGAGCGATTAATGCATCTCAATTCCTTGGATGAAATGCACAAATCTACACTGGAGAGAACTAAAATAGTCCAGAAGTAGAGGAAGAAATGGCATGACTCACATATTAAGAACAAACAGTTTCAACTTGGCGATTGGGCATAGCTATACGATTCAAGATTCAAAGAAATACTAGGAAAATTGTAGACAAGATGGCTGGCGCCATATTAAATAAGCCATGTCTTCACCAATGGAGCTATCTAGTTGACCATAATTGACCCATTTCAATTCAAACTATTAGTCAATGGACATCGGCTAAAGTTGTATCACCAACCTCAAACAAAAGAAGACTTCCTACAACAATTCCAACAACAAATTTCAAATGAGCAACAGGTAACACTTCCTGCAGTAGAGGGTACAAACCTTCTTCCTGTAGCTCTTTAGTAAAATTCCATCAAGTATGTCCATAATAAAAACTTTGTGTTTACATGAAGTACATTTCTCCTTTCACTTTCTACTTCTTCTTTCCAACTCATCTCATTTCTTTAATCTACCACCCACCCACCCTCCACGTCATCAAAATTATCCTTTTTTTGCTTTCAATAAGAGCCGCAGTACGCTGACACACACTGCCATCACTTTCATTCCACTCACACCACCTTTTAATGGTATGTGCAAAGAACGAATGATAGGTACAAGATTTTTAATTTTTTTTCTATTTTAGCACATAGATTTTGATGATTATATCTAGTACTACAATAAATATATCATTACAAGATTAAGCCAGTTCCCTTCCTCGTGCCAAGTCTTCCAAGTGTGGACACTTTTCAATATTACGTAGGGGGGAGGGAAGTGTATTAATTTCAAATTGTCATTTCTATTTACACCTAAAAGATTTTATGTCACCTCAAATCTGTACTTAGCCTTGTCTCATTAAAGTTCTAGTGCTATATCGCACAACTGTCCTACCTTTATTCCTAAATCCTCCATGATTGTTAGACTTGATGTGACTTATAATTAAGTTAAGTGGAAAATTGCAGTAAAGAATATAATTTCTCTTGTTAAAATACATCACTATTTTTCATACTAAGTATAATAGAGGAATTCAGAAGGAAGCCCATAGTTTTTCAAAAATGAGTAGTCTAATATTCAAGGAACATGGCATTTATCTTCTACAAGAGCAGAAAAATTGAAAATTAGCAAGCACAGATGGGAGGCTAGTTATAGAGACACGAGATGATAGTACATGGTGTGCTACTTTTAGATGTTGAAGTGGTAAGAAGATTTAATGCATGTGGCTGGCTAGGATACTTCTTAAGGTTAATAGAATTTGATGAGGACTCAGTAGTTGAATTTGCGTGTACATTCAAAGAAGGGAAAGAAACTGTGTGGGGATTGAAAATGGTCACAACAAAGGAGTAGATAGCAGAGGTTACTAGATTACCAATGGTTGGGGAACATTACCCCAATGTGCATGATGCCATATCAGCTATGGCCCAATTTACCCTACCAGGCGACCCTCGATTGGAGATTACCAAACAAGGGTGAAAAAGAATGTCTATCCCTCCACTGTATAATGAGTTGTCTATGCATATCATCAGGTATTTTACATGTGAAGGGAGGTTTTCCTATTTGCATGCACATCATTTCAAATTACTGAGTTATGTAAGGCATAATCTACTAGTAAATGTCCCAAATTTCTTGTACAATATGTTATGCATTAGTGCTGAGGAGACCCAAAAAGGAAATGCAAATTCTGTCACCCATCATGTCCTAGTTAAATTGTTAATAGAAATATCTCTTAGGGATGCCTCTCCCATGGCATGTTCAGAGTTTGCCAAGCACAAAACCCTACAACCACATGTTAACCCTAATGTATAAATTGGTCATGATAATGCAATACCAACTGAACCAGCCATTGAACAAGATACCCAAGGGGAAAAAACCACAAATCTTCAAGAAAATGTGCCCTTACTTTCTCATGAGAGCAATGTACCTACTTCTTCCTAAACCAAAGGAAAATGAAAATTAGAGGAAGAACCTTCAATTCCTGTAGCCAAACCAAAAATCCCTACTTCTTCGAAGGGGAAGAAAAGGAAGTTGGCTCCTGTAGAAACTATTCCTATAGCAGCTATTCCTGCAACAGCTATTCCTATAGCAGCTACTTCTGTAGTAGAGAAACTGAAGAAGACTACTAAGAAAAAGGCTGTAGAAATTGCAGAAACCCCTATGCAAAGGAGTCCTAGAATGAGAGGACAACTCCCTGGAGCATCCTCCAAAATCAAACCCACTTCTACTTTGCAATTTGATGAACAACCCAATGTGTAAATTATTCTAGACAATTCCCCAAATTAGTCTACAGTTCCAGACTTTCCACCACATTTGACAGAAACTTATGAAGATGAACCTGATGTTTACCAAAATAGTCCCTAGGAAATCCATCAGGATATTCCAGACATTAACAAGGAGAATTCCTTAGTAATCCATCAGTTAGACTATGTAGAAATTGTCTTAGTTCCCTACACCAAAACTTGGTTAATAAGTTTCTTAGAGCAGTCTTGGAAGGAACAAAGGAGGAAAATAAATTAGGCAGAAGATTGTGGCCCAATCACCTTGCAAATGCTTCTCTTTGGATTACATAATAAGTATGTTCTAACAACAACTTTATGGGGAGAGGAGAAGAAGAAAATGAAAAGAATAATAACAGAGTAAGGGGAAGAAATTGCAGAATTGAAAGAACAATTAGCGAAGAAAAAAAAAAAGATGGATCATGCCCTCAAATTGGCTGATCAAACAATTGCATGTAGGCCACCTCCTAGGGTTTATACCATCTATTTGAAAGAAGAGTTCTTCTTGTTCCAGCTAATGATGACCATTAAAGATATAGACTCTGAGTTCAAGTCAGCCCAAGAATTTTATGGCCTTTACCAAACTCTTCCCTCATGTCAGCAAAATCTACTTTGTGAATTGTAGATGCATAACTTCATTATCCCAGCTGAGACTAAGTGGAATCCTCTACTCTACATAGGGGTATACACCTAAGGGCATTAATGTCCTGGATGCATAATGAAGCCAACTATGATAGACAGTTGAAAAACTATAGGGAATAGGAGAAAATAGAGCCATTACCATTAAGAGCAGAAAGTAGCAAGCCAGATATACTCCTCAAAGATTGGCTCAATTTGACTTATGGAAAAATTAAGGAGGAAACAAGGGATAATTTTTTTGGGATTCTTGTAGATGTCTATGCAGAATATGATGGTTTGTCTTACTTTGTCTTCTAGAGAGCTCTTGTTGGAGCCAGAAGTAGATGGGGTAGGTTGTTTGAGGCATTGAAGAAATATGAGCCACACAGTCCTATCAACCTCCAAGTAGCTATTCAAAGAGCACCAAAATAAATGCAGCTGGGAAGGAAAACTAGATAGGAACTCTGGTGCCCACTCACCATGCAGCCACCGATGCTCCTCTAGCCCTTGTATGACATCAATACTGACAGACTTGACTGATTGCAGGAAAATCACACAGTAGATGTCTGGGAGAAAACAAGGGGGTTCTACTACACCTTCAAAAGCCAAATTCGAGGGAAAAAAGAGGTTGGAGATTTCAAAACAACTACCAGAAGATGTAATGCTTGAGGATAAGCATTCAGCTTGCCAAGGGGAAAATGATGAGACCATTTTACTATCTCTATTATATTAATCCTTATACTCTATTTTTAAGTATTATCAGAACAATTGTGAAATTTTAGTCAGTTGAACTTATGTCAAGTACAGATAGAACCATTAAACCATGGGTGAAATAGATATGTCATATTATGCCAATATTATATATATGTTGTAGTATTTCATATAATAATCAAAATGTGTATTCTAACATCTGGTTTAATTTTAATAAGTTACTTGTATGAATGTCTTTTGCATGATAACTAATCCTTCCAGGAAGTAGGAGTCACTAGGAGTGGTCGACAGCATTAAAGGAGGACATTAAAGACTAGCTTCAAATAGATAAGCCATCATGGCATCAGAAGACATGGCTACCGCAAATTAGGAGCCACTATTTCAGATATGCATGAATATAGCTCTACTATATTCCCTCAGTATTCCCAGCATGTTGAATTGGTCACCCATACTTCATTGCATATGTTGTGGGCTATTGCATTTCCTATTTTTCTCTTTGGCATGGTTTTAGTTAGATAGTTCCTTTTTCTAATTATAGGGATAAATCAGAATAAGAAAATCAATCCTCTATTTATAGGGATGAGATTGATAGTTTGGAAGTTCGAAGATTTTTGGAAATACAATGTTCTGATTGTATCTTGCACAATAAGTTCATTTTCAGTTTCATGTATCATTCTCATGTAATAAGTTTTGAAAGATAATGAAGTAACTTTTGGTTCATATTCTGTGTTCATAGATTAGCAGAAGCCAACTAAGGGGGCCCACTTGGTAGGTGGATTAGAGTAGAAGTAGAATAGATATACTTTCTACATTTCCAGCATTCTAGATATAAGAATATAGTTTCTTCCTGTAGCATTGTACTTTGTGAATGTTCTTGCAACACCTGCAAGGATAGTTATAGTGAATGCTCTAGGTTGAAAGAATAAGTTTAAGTAGGGTTTGCAAGTTGTAGAATTCATTTTAGCAAGGAGTAAGTATGTTTCCTTTCCTATAGCCCTAGTATATATTCCTTTCATGTACTTTACTTTCCTGCAGCATAGGTAGAGTGACTTTAAGGATCTTAGTGCACATACTATGCTGTACCATTTCAAGTATATGACCCTGGGTTGACAAACTAAATGCACCTCATGATGGGAGAAGTGATCCTTAGATTGAAAAAACTATTCCTAAGAGAGGCTTTGGGCATGATTACTAAGCACATATTATGAGGTGGTTCAATCCCATTATCTCAACTTCATCAAATCTCTATCAACAATTTTATCTCATCTAAGGAAAGAGTCAGAATCAATATCTTACATCACCAATCTTTGAGATCAAGAGAAATCAAAATTTCTCCCTAGAATTACCCTTGTCAAACATAACTCAGACTCTCCTCGAGAGGTTATCCTTTTTTCTTTTCTTTATATCACTCATTTTAGTTCAAAACATGGATAAAACCATGTCTCTCACACCCTATCGAGGACCTTATACTTGGTCAAAGGTTAGAGCCCAACCTGATGAAACCTATATTAACCAATTTCCCCCATGGGAAAAAGAGCGAGAGGATGACCCATTCAGAAACACTAATCCTGCTCTTTACATTGAGAATATGCATCCTTTTCCTCAAGGTTCCCATAAACCAACTATATTTTAGGATGTCATAGAGGAAGATCTCAAAGACATAGAGAAAGATGCCTATTTTGCACAAGTAGTTGATGTTGTTGCGGAAGGAAACCTTGAAATATTTCTAGCCACGTTGATAAAAAATAGATTCAAACTCCCCATAAAATTCAATGTATCAACAATATGGTCTAAGTACCCACTAGAAGGATAAATAAAAGCTTGAGCCTCTCAAATAGATCTTGTGATATCACAAATTATGTCTCTACCATCATCAACGACACTAACATCAACACAGACTGTGTCAACCCAAACTAGCTCTGTAAATCAAGCTAGTACATCATCTACCCAAAACATGATGGGCTCCCAACTGAGTGCACCCTTGGTTACCAGTTTAACTCAAACATCAGTGTCATGACCTTTTACATCAAGCACTCATGTTGTGTCATCAATTCCACAAATGAGAAACAACCCATTCGCGACTACTCAGACACGGTAGTCTATCCTTACTAGGTTTGGGCTCAATACTTCACTCCCACATGGATCAATCTCTATAGGTCTGACATTCAGTCAACATCCACCAAAGGCTACACCTTTATTCCAATAGGATCCCTACAACCACAACAACAACAAAAATCTTGGACCAATAAGATTCCCCAATATCAAAATCACACACTAGGAAATCAATACCAAGTCCCAAGGACTAGATCATATGTCCCAACACAAGGGACATAGAGGCAAAGCCTTATACCTACCATGAAATAGAGATTCAATATCATGAACATTCCTCAATCTCCAATAGACATGTTGATACAACAAGTGAAAAATCTACAAACACAAATGATGGACATGCAAAATTAGGGGGAAAACAAGTTTTACATAGTAAGAGGACTTATACCCATACCCATTTGATCACTCATTGCACATGTCTTCATTTCCCACTCACTTCTCAGTGCCCAAATTTGACAAATATAGAGGCAGTACCAACCCAGTAGAGCATATCAGAGAGTTCTTTGCTAGCTACATTAAGGCTGTACATGATGAAACTTACCTAATGCAACTATTTCCATAGAGTCTAGCTGGACCAGTAATGGAATGATTCTCACACCTACCCCATGACGTTCAGTCTTAGGGAGAATTGGCCCAAATGTTTATTGCTCACTTCTATCATAACATCAAATGCAAGATCAACATCAAGGACCTCTGTGACATCAAGCAAAAAGATGGAAAATCCTTTGTTAAATTATTACAAAGATGGAGGAACACTACAAAGTGAATAACTATTGATGTGCCCAAACAAGACCTAATAGTCATGTTTGTTGACAATATGATCCCAGATATGTCATTCACAATAGAATTGTAGCTTGCTGCAAAATTCAAGAAACTCATCGAATGAGGAGTTTGATGTGAGCAAAACTTAGTCAAGAGAGGAATCCTTGTAGATCCTACCCAAACGAACATGAACAAGACTATAATGGATAAGGCTAAATGGTGGAATAAGAATAATAATGTCACCAATAATAGTGTCATTGATGTTAAAACAATCAACTATGCTCAACCAAAGGTTTCACTACAAGGATCACCCATGATGAATCAGAAACCCATGGGACACACTCAGTAAAAAAATATCCAAATTCAAACACCCATCGTTCAAGCAACAGCTGTGTCCAACAACCAACCCAATGCATAACACCCACAAAGGTTTATGTTTTCTAAATGTGACTACACACCATTAGGAGAGTCGATAGAGTCAGCATTGAAAAAGATGATTCAAACCAATAATATCACTCTACCCAAAATCAAAGAGTACAAATATGGTGCTGTGTAACCCAAGTGGTGGAATGATAAAGAATTTTTTCAATATCATTGGGTAAAAGGACACAAGACACCCAACTGATACCAACTAAAAAATGCCATACAAGATCTAATCAACCAAGGGATTATCGATGTCACCAATACCCAATCCAAGGGTACAATAGATCACACAATCTTCAATGATACATTCCATGATCATAAAAAAGGAAATCTTTTGTGTCTGGTGGATAGTCTAAACAAGTGAATTATACCTATGCTAACTTTGATAGCACCATCAATTACATTAATCCTTTAGATAGACAAGTTGCTACAATTACTATCAGAGACCCCAATGCCAAATGTGCTGTCACAACATGATGCTCTAAGGTTTTTTTGAAAGAAATGACTTCCACTTTAGCTACACCATCTAATCCTACAAAAAATTCCAATCTACAAACCATTCTAGTGGATTAGATAAAGTGCAAACCTGCCCAGATCTCCATGTTCTACCTCTTGCGCATATCCCCACAACATAAGCAAGATCTGGATCAAGCCCTTCAAAACGTAGCTATCCCATGAGACATAACTCTAGATAATTTCCAAACCATGGTAAATTACATTGCTACCAATAAGAACACTAAATTTATAGACCATGACGTGCCGCCGTGTAAGCCTCTGTATAATTATCTAGTGCATATGCTTATCCAAGTTCATAAACACACAATCCAAAGAGTCTTCATTAATGGCGGGGCTCAGTTAGACATATATACTCTGAAAGTGATAAAAAACTTGGGCTATTTTGAATCTAGCATTGATGTCACCTGGAGGATAAATATCAGGGCATATGATGAGGAGGAAGGATCATCAAAAGGTATGCTCATACTACCAGTCAGGGTAGACCCAGTCATAAAGAACACCCCATTTCAAATCCTAGACCTGGATTGGGATATAACATGTTACTTGGATGGTCATGGATACATGAGATACAAGCTGTTCCATCAAATTATCATCAGTGCATCAAATTCACATACCAAGGGGCAACAATAATCATTGAAGGAGATCCCAACCAATTCCAATATTGCAACACCATAAGAAGCAGTATAGATAATCAAGTGCCTTCAAATCAAGAAGCAATCATTCCTTCTACATCTGATTCTATTCCCAAAGACATACCAAGAAAGGTGGGGAAGATTTCAATCAAAGACAAAGGGTGTGGTGAGTATAGCTATGAGGAAGATTTTACCATCACTAACATGCCTCAAAATCCTAGATCATATGGCATGCCTTGACTGGTGGAAACACATGAAAATCTGGAACCAGTTGTATTCAAATGTCCACCAACCACATTCATCAAATGGGGGAACATATCTAAAGAAAACCTTTTTGATTAGGACATCAAAATATGTTTATATAAAGACTCTCAAGAGACACCTCAAGAACAGATACCTCTGTCACACTATGGGGCTAGTTTCACTATGCCACAGAAAATTGGATATGATGGTAAGAATGGTTTGGGGGAAAGACAACAAGGCTTAATGGAACTGTATTTGCCACCAACCAAAAGAAATAAAAGAGGGTTAGGCTATGGACAAAATAGAACTGGTACAACCATTTGAGATATACCCATAGACCAAGAACAAATTGCTGAATTAAACCGGCGGAAAAATTTGGAACATGCCCTAATCAACAGTATACTCCAATGGTTATTGACATCAGAAGTGGAACAATCTTATTCCCAATTTAACCTTAATTAGATTATCTAGGATGATACAAAAATTTATACATCTAACAAGCATTCTAGCATGACCGATTCCCACAATTACGAGGGTTATCCCTCCGTAATTCTAAGTCTCCCATCCTAGAATATTCCCCTCAATCCATTAGTACTATACACCTTGAAGAAATATTTGATGAAATGACCATAGAAGACCAATCGTGTATCGATAAACATGTCAATTTCAATTCCTTAGGTGGTGCTTCCATGTCCCATTCCCAATTTTTTGGAACTATCACCGCACACTTGTTCACCCGAGTAGAGTCATCCCCCATGCAAACATTTGTCTAGTCTACCCTGAACTGATAGAATGTGACCAACAAGGACAACCTGACATAGATCTTTTTGAGAATGACGAAGCCATCATAGACTTTATGGGACTCCTAGAAGGCATACCATAAAGAGACCACAAAGAAGGCTTCTCCTTTAACTTAGACAGATCAATATACTTTGGGGAGGAGGCTGCTCTTTCTAGTTACAAAATCAAAATCAAAAGAAAAAACAGAATAGCCAGTAAGTGAAAACCACAAGGCACTTTCTGACCTTAAAAAAGAGAAAAAAATAAAGGAAGTATCTTCTAGTGAAAACCTCTCTAAGGCGTTAGAGGATGGAAAGATGGAAATCCTCCCCATAACAGAAGAAAAGTCAGCATTACTAGTAGAATAAATAGAGGAAGTGAATATAGGGGATGAAAAGGACCCTAAACATATCTATTTGGATAAATATCTTACACCAGAGGAAAGAGAATGATTCATTAGTTTCTTCAAAGAAATACAAATCAACTTCACATGGTCTTATGCAGACATGCCACATTTGGATCTGGAGCTAGTGCTACATCATCTACCATTGTTACCAAATGCAAAACCTGTTAAACAAAGATTAAGAAAGATGAATCCACACATTGATTTACTTGTCAAAGCATAATTGAATAAAATCTTGGATGTAGGCTTCATAAGACCAATTCCATATGCAGATTGGATATCTAATCTAGTGCCAGTAAAAAAACACAATGGTTAGATTCGTATATGCACATATTTTAAAGTTTTAAACAAGGCTTGTCCTAAGGATAATTTTCCTTTACCAAACATTGACATGATAGTTGACCTAACAAAAGGGCACAAAATGTTATCACTCATGGATGAATTTTCTAGATATAACCAAATCAAGATTGCACTAGAGCACCAACACAAGACAACCTTCACATGTGCCTGGGGCACTTACTGCTAGAACGTTATGCCATTTGGTCTAAAAAATGCAGGTGCAAGTTATCAAAGGGAAATGACCATGATCTTTCATGATCTAATTCATAAAATAATGGAAGACTATGTCGATGACATACTAGCCAAGTCAATGCTTAGGGAAACTCACCTACAAGTTTTGGGCCTGATATTTGCTCGAATGTAGGAGTACAAGGTCAGACTCAATCCAAAAAAGTGTGCATTGAGAGTTATTGCTAGAAAGCTCCTTGGATTCATCGTATCATACAGAGGCATTGAAGTAGACAAATAAAAGGTCAAGACCATCCTTGACATGCCACCACCAACTAATATGAGGCAACTACAGGGTCTACAAGGAAGAATGCAATCTATCAGGCAATTCATCACCCAACTGGCAGACAAGTGTCACCCATTCTAGCACCTACTGCATAAAGATGTGATCTTTATATGGACAAAAAATGCAAGCAAGTATTTCAAACCTTTAAGGATGATCTATTGAGGTCTCCTATATTGGTGCCACCCAGTCAAGGCAGGCCACTTCTCTTATATATCTCAACAAAAGAGTCAACACTAGGTGTTGTCTTGGCACAACATGATGACAAGGGCAAGGAAAGATCTATTTAATACCTTAGAAAATCACTGGTGGGCTATGAGCTAAATTATTCTACAATTGAAAATTCATGTCTCATAGTTGTCTTTGCTTCCCAAAAGTTAAGGCATTACATGCCGAGTCATCAAACAAAGCTAGTAGCTCACATTGAGCCATTAAAGTACTTGTTGAGTAAAGCAACACTAACAGGTCAACTTTCCAAATGGGTCATGATCTTAAGTGAATTTGACATAGAGTACATGGATCAAAAGGCTATCAAAGGAAAGGTAATTGTAGATCAACTAGTAGAAGCACTAGTACAAGATCATCATCCTATAGTGTCTAACTTTCCAGATGAATCCATTCTCACAGTACAATCGATAATAGAGGTTTGACAACTATTCTTTGATGGGTCATATACAAACCATGGTGCAAGAGTGGGGATAGTACTCATTACTCTAAATAATGATGCAAATCCTAAGTCTTTCTGACTCAACTTTCCATGCATGAACAACATAGCTGAGTATGAATCTCTAGTCATCGGATCGAAGAAAATAGTATAATGGAGGATAAAGAACCTAAGAGTCTATGGTGATTCCCAATTGGTCATCAACCAAGTAAACAATGACTGCATGAAAAAAGACAAGAAATAAATCCCATATAGAGAGTTGATAGATAAGATGTAAGCTTCTTTTCATTTCATTGTATTTAAGAAGGTTCCAAGAGTTCAAAACAAAGTAGTGGATGCGATGGGTACTATAGCATCCTTGATCAACATGCTGGGCAATGAAACTAGATTCCAATTTATGGTAGAGAAACTAATTATATCAGGATATCAAGCTCCAATCATAGAGTCAACGTGCATCTTTGTTGGTCCTGAGTCCCCTTGGTACCATGACATATACAATTACCTCCAAAAGAATATCCTACCGCTTGACCTATCAAGAAACAAAAAGAATTCCCTCATCCACCAAGCTTCTAGGTACACTCTTCTCGCTAGTAATCTATATAGAAGAAGTCTAGATGGAACACTTTTACAATGTCTCACTTCCATGGAATCCTAGAGAGCCTTGTACAAGGTACATGAGGGAATCTATAGGGCCCACATAGGTGGCAATAGTTTGGCAAAGAAGATCATTAGAATAGGATACTACTAACCCACAATAGAGACATATTCTAACAAATATGTGCAAAAGTGCTGACAATGTCATATTCATGGAGATCTTATCCATGCACGAGCTCAAGAGCTCAACCCCATCACTTCACCATGGAAATTTTCTAAATGGGGATTTGACTTAGTGGGTAATATTACAACAAAATCTTCTAATGGTCATAAGTACATCATTGGAACAACAAAGTACTTTAACCAATGGGTGAAAGCAATTCCTCTCACATACATCACTGGTAAGCAAATCTCCATGTTCATACTAAACAAAATCATCTATCAATATGGAATTCGTCAAACCATACTCATAGATCATGATGCACCTTTCAAAATAAAGATGTTGAAGATCTTTGTGACAAGTTCCAGATAAAGCAAGGTTTCTCTTCATTCTACTATCCTGAAGGGAATGGACAAGCTGAAGCCACTAACAAAACTATCCTGAAGATATTAAAGAAAACAATCAATGAATCTTGGTGATATTGGCATTTGTAGCTCAGTCCTGCACTATGGGCATACATAACTAATGTGAGAACCCATACAGGAGAAAATCCATTCTCACTAGTATATGGATCAGAGGTGGTCCTACCCCTCAAAGTTGAAATCCCATCCCTTAGAATATCACTAAAGAACATCATTTTAGATGAAGACTATAGAGTAGCTAGACTCAATGAACTGGAACTGTTTGATGAGAGAAGATAGAATGCACTTAATCACTTACAAGGCTATCAATATTTCCTTAGAAGAAACTATCACAAGAAGTTCAAACCACAAACCTTTGAGGTAGGAGATCTCATCCTCATGGAGAATCAAAAGAACCAAGTAGAAAGGATTAAACCAGGAAAGTTTGAACCTAATTGGCTAGGACCCTACATCATCATAACATCATGAAATAGTGGGGCATATCAACTATAAACTCAAGAAGGAGATCAAATCCTTGGTCACATCAACAACATGCACCTCAAAAGGTTCTATGCCTAAGGTCCCAAGGCCAAGGGAATATATCTAATATCGAGAAAATACAAATACAAATAAAAAAAATATAAAAGGTTACCTTGGTGAAAACCTGGCAAACAGGCACCTTGGTGACAACAAAAAAATTCAAAAAAGAGAAAAGTAAAGAGAAACACAATCACTCTCTCAGTGAAAACTTGTAAAATAGACACTATTAGGCAGGTACCTTGATTAAAACTTGGTAAACATGCACCAAGTTTCCAAATCCTTCTTCGCCATCAAAGAGCTCCAAAACATCAAAGCTTGTGCTCCCCACAAGCAAGATTTAGTACCCAAGCTTATTTTCAGAAGAAAAATCCCCTTTGAGCATCACACTTATCCATGGTTTTTACTAGTTCACTAGACTAGGGGGAAATTCTAAGTCCTAAAAAAATCCCTAAAAATCTTAAAAAGTCATAAAAATCCTAAAAAGAGAAAAATGTCCTAAAAATAAATCAACATAAAAAAATCAAATATTCTAAAATCTCAACAATAAAACCAACGGTGTTATCAAAAAGTGAATGATGATAAAAAAATCAATCAAATGTCAAAACTATGAGCTTCACAAATCAGTAATGGACTCATCTGACTCAACTTTATCAGCAATCCAATCTTTCATCAATCAAATGATTTAATCAATCTTCAAATCAAACTATCAATTGTCTTACACGGTAATGGGTACACTCAAAACCAAACAAATTTGTCTTATATGAGTCATCAATTCCTGAAACCAAACACAATCAAGCAGCAAAAAATAAAGCAATCAAAGAACAGTAAACTGTTCACTAGGTCAGTCATTTCAGTCGGTTGTTAGTTTAGCTTTCGCAATTATGTTCTTACGTTACTCAAGAATACCACTGAGTGATGAGAGTAGCTGTGATGGATCATGATCTTGTTTTCTTTGATTACTATTTGTGGAATGTTTCAATTTGATTTTGGCGCAATGATGATTTGGGATAAATGCGGTAGGAGCTGTCACATATCTAGCAGCTACGCAGTTCCACGATTTGAGCTAATCCCTGGTGTTAAGTTTTTACGATAGCTGCAAATGTAATAACACTCTATGTTGTATGTATTTTCCAAATGCAACAATCTCTCTTTCATTTATATTGGGAATGAGGATAGGAGAGACATGTCCCTTCGTGGGACATGTCTATTAATTATTATTTATAAGAAAGGACATACCTCTTCCAACTAATTATAATTTAATCAATCTTATAATGTTTCATCAATCAATTATTCATTAAGAATAATAATAATATAATAATTTAATATTCCATATTAAATTTCATATGATTAATAATAATATAACATATATATTATATTATTATTAATCAACATATATTATATGTATTATAATGATCATACGATTGAAGATACAAACATTAACACTCCCTCTTAGCTAGGGAGGATGA
>MU223123.1:1842508-1858783 GCA_018584345.1 Thuja plicata | reverse complement strand
ATTTATAAGAAAGGACATACCTCTTCCAACTAATTATAATTTAATCAATCTTATAATGTTTCATCAATCAATTATTAATTAAGAATAATAATAATATAATAATATAATATTAAATATTAAATTTCATGTTATTAATAATAATATAACATATATATTATATTATTATTAATCAACATATATTATATGTATTCTAATGATCATACGACTGAAGATACAAACATTAACACCTGAAAAAGAATTGAACAATATTTATCTGTTATCTTCTTGTTGTTATCATGAAATCATAGCGGTATCTAGATGGTCAATATATGGGTGCATTTGGCTTTCTCTTTGGTAATTTTCTTATCTTTATCAAGAAATCATAGTGGTATCCAGATGGTAAATATCTGGGTGCATTTGGTTTTCTCTTTGGTAATTTGCTTATCTTTATCGAGAATCATAGCGGTATCCAGATGGTCAATATCTGGGTGTATTTGGCTCTCTTTCTTTTCAAAACATAGATCATAGCGGTATCCAAATGGTTAATATTTGGGTGCATTTGATTATCTTTCTATTTAGTTTCTCTACTTCTAGTTATCAGAGATCATAGCGGTATCTAGATGGTTGATATCTGGGTACATTTGAGTCTCTTCCTTTTCATAATAAGGTGCAATGATGAATAAAATTGGAAAAAATGACAATGAATTGGTTTCATCACTCGTGTCTTTCATTCAGCCCCTTCCTACCACAACTCATCTATCACTAAATTTCTTCTAACTAACACATGCATTTACTCAGACACATTATGCATTTTAGGTTTACATTCATTTATTGCATAAGAAAAATATAAAACATGTGCATAGTAGATCATATAATCAATGCATCCATCATCAATAACATCATAACTAACATAGGAATGCATTCATCATCATCATCATCATAATCATCATCATATAGCGATTCAACATTATCAACAAATTAATGCTCATCTGACACATTTTCTATGCTTTATTTGTTGAGGGGGCATATAGTCCACCTGCTATCACTCGGGCATGATCAAATCTAAAAATTATTTGACACAACGTGATGAATCACATTGTATCAAAGAGGGGCAAATATAGACATCCTAAAATGGACATACTTGTGACTTGTGACCTTATATTAAAACACTAATTTTCATCTATTAATTAATAGTTTTTAATCATTAATTAATCATCTATTTTTTCTAAATCTATTCCCCAAATCATTTAATCATTTCCCTGAAATTAATTAAATAATTAATTTTATTTATTTAATTAATCTTCATTAATTAATTAAATTCAATTTCCTAAAGTTTAAATTTTTAAACTTATTAATTAATTCTTCTAATTAAATTAACTTCATTGAATTAATTTAATTTCACTCAATAATTCAATTCTAAATAAAAAAGAATTCAATTATCTCATGTTTGAATACTTTAATTACAAAAATCAATTAAATATTCAAATAAATCCTTTCTCAAGTTAAAAAAGGTAACTCATGACCAACTTTTCAGTTAACTAAACATTCCCTCTTCTCTCCAAGTTGAAGAGGTGGAGTTTACCGGTTGTTTTTTAGTTAACTAAAACATCACCTCTTCTCTCCAAGTTGAAGAGTGGGAGTTTACTAGTTACTCCTTAGTTAACTAAAACATCAGCTCTTCTCTCCTAGTTGAAGAGGTGGAGTTTATTGATTGCTTGTCCAATTCCTTTTGATCTCAACCATTCATTCTCTAATATCTAGGATCGATCTCAACCATCCAAATCATTTTCCATATTCTATATAATCAACCCTTTCAACCATTTGAAGGATCCAAGATTTCAATCTTTTGTGCACACTTACTCTATAGGATTCTCATAAGAATCATCAAAGTATTCTTGTGATCATAATCGATATCATTTTCTCAACATTCCCAAGTCATAGATGCTGCCGATACCAATAGTAAGCACCGCACACACAATATTTCAGGAGTAGAGAGAATCAATAGAAGCCTCGAGCATTGTGGTTTGCATTCATTTGTTTTCCTCTATCTTTTCTTGTTATTTTATTGTCCGTAGATTTTTTCTTAGTATTTTCGATTGCTTTCCCCCATTGCAAATTGGTTCTACTAACCCCTCGTTAATTTGAGTTGGAGCAGGATTGGATCTATACAGATATCACCACTCAACAAGGTTATAAAGGTTTGTGGCTTGGTATTAATGAACATGGTATTAAATTTCCTCTTAATCCTTCTCAGAAAAATCATAAAGGTTGGTTTAGGTTTCATTCCTCCTACTAATATTTCTATGGACCAATATCCTAACAATCCCATGATAGAAAGATATAACTCTCATCAACCTACTATCACTCCTAATCTCAAACAAATTGATGATTCCTTTGATGAACATCAACATATTTATTTCCCTCCACAAATCATAAATGATGTGCCTTTATCCCCGCACAATGATCCTAAAGAGAATAATGTTCCTCACGTTGATCATTTTTGTCCATCTTCATCTCAACCAAAACCTCTTCTTGCCATTCTTTTGTCCACTTCAACTAATACTATATCTCATTATGATGATAACTTAGCCTTGGAATATATAATCTATTGGAGTCTCAAGTATAATCCTAAGATTTTATTTCCTTATAGAAACATTTCTAGATATCAAAGACCTATCAAGGGTAAATTATTGTGTTTTTACCATCATAGAAACAAAAATTTACTTTTTCAATGTATTCAATTTAGATAATTTGTTCAAGAATACATTGATAAAAGTCTTATTCATTCCACGTAAGATATTTTATGTTTTATTCATAACAAACTTTACAATTAGCATTTCTTTCTCCTATTATGTTGCTCTCAATTATACTTTGTGTGATGAGAATGAGGAAAACATAATAGGGTGTCCTCCTTTGGTTCTCTTAATTGGAGAGCAAAGGGTATATCATTCATTTCTTCTTTCTCTTAAGGAATATATTTTTGAATTTATTTGGATGTTTCTTGATATCCTTCCTATGCATACCTTATGTTGGTTAGGAAGTGCATACATTAGAAATTATTCTAGGGAAATTAAAGGTATCTTCCCTTTCTCTTCTATTTGTCATCCAATATCCCTCGTGGACTTGCATCTTTTATAGTAAAACGTTCTTTCTTGCATGCATTGATTGTTTAACACAAGGATACTTATATCCCATGTTTCAACCTTACGTTTTCTTGAAAGTGCATGTCTATTATAAAAGATCTATCACTTGGGGCATATATTGGATCTTCTTTCTCCTTTCTTTACAAGATGCATTATTTCTTTATTGTTTATCTCTTTTATACCATGATGTCCTCCCATGTATGGACTTGTTGTTATAATATATTTCTCCTCCCGAGATTAGTATCCTACTTGTAATTTCCTCCTTACTTCAGACTGCATATCTTATGTAATTGGGGTGAATGCTAAGATGATATAATGTAGCCTTATTTTATTATTTCTTTTTTCCATATCTATATGGTTTTGCATTATTTCATGGTATATTCCTATTGGAATAAGATACTTTGTTACATGCAAGATATGAATGTTTTTGATTAACAACTCTTTTTATGTCTCACCATGGCATGTTTATCATTTAATAATCATCACTCTTTTCATTCTTTCCTTTCTTTCCTTGATGATTTTGTTACTTTATATATAATGTGTTTTCTAGCATATATGTCCGTTTTAGGAGTTCTCTCTAGTTTACAACTTATTTTGCTTGGGATTTTGTATCTATTATGAGGTAGCTATCATTCAAGGTGTCTTATATATATTGTATCTTTCCTTCACACTTGTGGGGAAAGGTTGCATGTACTCTCTCTCTCTCTCTCTCTCTGGATCTAATTTACTCTGTATAGTGGCATTTTTTTTTATCATGTGACATTCTTTTCTTATAATAATAATAATTATTTTTGATTAATTTTCTCTCTTATACAACAGGTGTGAATCCTTGATCATCATGTCTTCTTTATTTGCAAACCTATGTTGATTATAAACACATTCCCTTACTTTGTGATTCAAATTTTGTCATCCTTCATCAAGAATCCCTATTTTCACCTAGCAATAGGGCGCTAAATGTGTGCATTTTTTTTCTCTTCCACCTCTTTGTCTTGAAGATGATAGTTTTGTTCAAAACACCCCTCTTGAAGGTAGATATCTTGGAAACAAGATCTCTTCCTTTCAAGGGTCTCTTCTCATAAGTATTAATATCCTTTCACAATTATCTACTTTCTTAGCTTATAAGAGTTAACACTCTTAGCTCTGTTTCTGGCATACATTATTGTTTTAGGGATATCTCCTTGTTTTTGGAAGTAGATATCCTTTATTCTCTTCCTTATAATTTATACCATGTATCCATCATAAGGAGGGGGAATACATACGACCTCTCTTGTACATTCTCTCACACATCTTTCCTATGTAGCTCTTTTTACATACAAAATGATCTCTGTGGATAAAGTGGATCTATATCCATCCATGTGGTGCACATATACAAACCAATATTCATGGTTATAAGTGATTCATATCCATCCATGAAGTACAGATACAAAAAATCTTCATGAAAATAGCGGATTTATATTCATTCATCAGGTGCACATTGACAACGATGGCAGAAGGCATGGGACTTTTGATAGAATTGACTAGCATGGCATACAACCTGCTAGAAATTTCAATTCTATCTTTGGTGTGGTTCACATTAAGACATACGATCTTACCGGGAAAGGTACTTTCTCTCTCTCTCTCACCTATCATGCTAGTAGGTTAAATCATGGAGTTGGTATCATCATTGGCAGTGCTCTTATTCTTTCTATGTGATCACTTGTGCTCTTGCAATAGATTTCCAGATATGATATTAGTGGGTGAGGCATTTCTGGCAGAGATCTCTTTCATTAGTTTATTTGGAGTTTTGTACTAACCCCTTTTTATTTTTCAATGTCTTTTGTCTTTGGTTTTTTTTTGTTCTTTGCTTTGTTTTCTTGCACTTGTGCATGGATGTGGAGTTAGGATTCTTATTTTGGGGGCTTATGTCCTTAGACTTGATGATCATATTTTGTCATTAGTATACAAATGAATTTTTTTTTTGAACCGTCGGTAACATGATCACCAAAAGACAGGTTTATAGTGTAACCCGACACAACAGTTCACAGAGGTCACCAAAATTGGCACTATCACTGAGAGACAAATTACAGAGTAAACCGAGAGCACAACACACAGAGCAACCTGATAGTCAGTTTACAGAGTAAAATGACAACATAGTTCACAAAGGAACCTAAGAGAAGTATGTCTATAGAGACATCAAGGAGCACCAGTCTACCTAGAGATAATTTTTATCCCGAGAAAAGTGGATCTGAGTTACAAGTTAGATAAAACACTTGAGTTTTATATTTAGCTTTATTCTTATCTTTAAAACCATTTCTTGAGGGACAAGTAAAGCACATGTAATTGTTTTAATTAGTCTAACAGATTGAAAACATGCAAACTAGGAGATCAAGGTCAAGTTGTAAACCTTTGAACATAGAGTTTTTATTGTAAAGCATGAAACCTAAATTAGGTCAATTCATTTTATAAATAGATGTAGTAATCAATATGAACATAAGGATTGTAGCCAAAGCAAACATCTATGGATCAGATAGAGAGTTTCATGCAGAAGCACACAAAAGATAGAATTTAGTTATGAAGAACAAGATTCAAGGCTACCAAGAAGAACAAAGGTATTAATCAATCACTATAGGTGATACACATATCTTGTGAACTTAAAGGATTTGTATTCAATAATTCAAGATTGCATACCATCAGGTCAACAAGTATTTTTGACTACTTTCTAACAATTGTAGAAAATAGAAGAAATCCTTTAAGAAGGTAGACTTAATAGTATTTATGTAAATCTCTAACCGAGTGCACACTTAATAGTGTTGTTAAATATCTTAACCGAGTAGACCTAACCAGTCTAAAATGTTACTCCTAATAGAGTAAGATCATCAGAAGTGATCACACTTGTATTCTTAACTGACCCCTTCCATTCTACAGATAGTGAAGTTTTGTGGGTTTCATCTCCACCGTAGTTTTTACCTTCTAACAGGGGTTTTTTGTGTTACCAATTCTTGTGTCATGTGTATTTACATTTCATGAATGTTTCTATGAATGTTTACATGAAATTAAGTTTATGTTTTGTTATTAAATGTATAAGGTAGTAAAAAATCAATGGTTGGAAATGCACGTAAGGATTACTAAATGATAAATTGATAAAAGTTTTAAGGGTACTGATTCACCCCTCCCCTCTCGGTACACACCATTCCATTATTCCAACAATTGGTATCAAAGCTAGATCTCTTATTTGGAAAATTTTAATCACTTGAGAGAAAATATCATACAATAGAAATGTATAAGCTTGATAAGATTATTGAGAATCATAAGTTGGAGATACAAATTTTCTTTGAGCAATACAAAGAAGCAAGAATCAAGATGAGAGAACTATTGGATGAAATAAAAGCAATGAAATCTCACTACAATGAAACAAAGTATCATGTAGAAGAGATACCTAATTTATTTGAGTCATCAGGATCTACATTTGGTAATACATCTGACACATTAGAAGGAAGCATTACAAGTCTGAATAAAATCAATCAACATCTAAATGAACAAGTAAAGATACTGCAAATTGGTCAAGAGACACAAATGGTAAGAATGATTGATGTTATGAATAATGCTAGGCAAGATGAACAAGAAAGAACATTAGATATTGATGATAGGAGGAAGATCACTAAAAAGATACAAGAGAAAGAATAAAAAATATAGAGACTAACTGAACATCACATTGAGATCACCAATCAGACAGTTTTTATGAGTCATGAGGCTAACCGAGTGAACATATAACTTAATGGGAAATTGGAAGCTATTGGTGAACTAAGAGAAGAAAATGAGAAACTAAAGCATGAAGCAAGGATTCAACAACAACATAATGATATGATCAAGAAAGCTAAAGACAATACAAAAAGAATGGATGATTTTCTGAATGGACAAAGAAGATTCAACAACGACACCGATTTAGGGTATACCGAACATGAAGAATCATCAAACCAAGCTGATCAAAAAGATTTGTACACTAATCAAGGACCAAAGAAGCAGTCATGCAATCACTGTGGAAAACCAGGCCACACATCAAATGTTTTTTGGAGTAAAGCTAAATGTATTCCTAAATCTACTTCTACATTCATTGGTAATTGTTATAACTGTAACAAGCATGGACATAAAGTACATGAATGAAGATCTAAGGTAAAACAATCAAAGAAGGAATCCTAGATGGAAAAATATTGTTCTACTTGAAAAATGCATGGGCACACATCTAATGAATGTAGGAAAAAGAAAAAGAAAGCATGGAAACTGAAAGAACAAGAAAATGCATATCAACCGAGGAGGGTCAGTAACTCATATGTTTGGGATTACAACACATGGGTAAATTGCACATCATGTGGTAGATATGGACACATAGCTACAAACTGCATGAGAAAATGGATTAGAAGGTCTAGGAACTAGACTAAATCTAGAATGACATGCTTACACTGTCATAAGGTCAGTCACCTAAGCAAGGACTGCAAAGACCGAGTGACAGAGTCAAGCAATTTTGGTAATGGAAACACCATTGAAGATATCAGGAGAATGAGAAATCAAATGTGGAGGAAATCTTCAAGAAAAGATGATGCTGGACCAAGCACTACAATTGGTGACACCTCATCCAATGGATTTGGTGATATCACCACCCCCACCTAAGCAAAACAAGTATGGAATTGCACCCTACAAAGCTATATTTTACATTAGTTCTAATATTCATTAATAATATGCCAAATTAGCATGAATGAAGATGCACTATGGTATTAATTATTATAATTTTGTGAATCCAATCTCATCGGTCAATACATACCGAGCATCATTAGTGTAAATTTAAAAAGAAATAAAGTTGATATTGTATATCAAGAACCGTCGGTGAACATGTAAAAATTCAATCAAGTTGACACTTACCCTGAGTAGAGTATACTCACTAAGCTGAGAATTTTGCATGATGACCGAGTAACTCTATCTTTGACAACTGAAAAGTAGGTGAAGCATTTATTGCACCACTTAGGGCATCATCTATAAAAGGGCGACAGAAAGCTCATTCATTCACCAAGCGTTTAAGAGAGAAGAGTAGAGCAAAGAACAAAGTGAAGTAGAGTGACCAAAAGATAAAAGATTGCAGATCGATTCAAGGAAGATTCAAAGGCTAATCCAAATAGATTTCAAGATCTACAAAAGAGATCATGTAAGTACCAAGACTTACCAAACTCACTGATCATCTACGAAGAAAGCTCTAATTTCATAAAAATGGCAACTACATCGCGAGTCACCAAGATCAAGAATGTGAAAGACAAGAAAGTCAATCTGATCAAGAACTCTACCTTTGAGGAGCCACTATAGGATTTGAGAAAGACAAATCCATAGAATGCTAAGAATACCTACATGCAAATAACCTATTACAAGAGAGAAGCCGAAGGAGAAAAAAAGAAGAGCTCGGAAATACTCGAAAAGCGAGAGCAAAAATATACTCCAAGTTTTGAAAAAATAATTACAAGTTCAACCTTAAAAGTTGAATGAAACCCTAAAGCAAGGAAAATATAGGTTGCACATTAATAATTAATATAAATATTAATTATAATGCAGCTAAGAGATAACTTAAGTAAACAAAGTAATAAAACAACTTAATTAATTAAATCGACATGATTTAATTAATAAGTGTAAATGATGATTAATCTAACACCCCCTTAAGTGAAGCTTAGGAGGTAAGCTATACTAGAACAACTATGAAAGTAGGAAAAAATGGGTCCCAACAATAAGGCCTGATCAGGTACCCAATACAAGGAAATCTTTGTAAACTAAAGACAAAGGAGAAAACCTAGTGGGAAAAAGCCCTCTCCAGAAATAGATAGAACAAACATGATAAAAAAAACATGAAGGAAGGAAGGCCTCAAGAAGATGCCCCAAGGACAACTTCCATCACCCAAGAATAGATAAAAAATGAAGATAGCACGAAGATGCAAAAGGCTTAGTGAAGATGTCAACAACCTGTGTGTCAGTGGGAATGTACTGCAAAATGAGAGTACCACCGTGAATCAGCTGGCAGAAGAAATACATATGAAGCTCAATGTGTTTAGTGTGCTAATGATCCACCAAGTTGTGGGAAATGTGAATAGAACTCTGATAATCATACCATAGAATAGTGGGACAATCAGGAGGAAAACCAAACTCAGTCATTAACTGTCATAGCCATAAAATCTCCTGACTAGCGTGCACTACAACTTTGTACTCAGCCTCTGTAGATGGAAGTGCACAATAATTCTGCTTCTTGCATGACCATGTGATAGGACCAGAGCCAAGACAAAAAAAAAAGCCAGAAGTAGACTTCTAATCATCAACATCACCAGCCCAATCTAATCCAATGAAGCCAACAACGTGAGGAACCCTTGATGTGTAATGAATGCCATACAAAATAGTGCCCTGAATGTATCTCAAAATATGCTTGGTAGCTTTCCAATGACTCTCATGAGGCTCATGTGAAAACTGAGAGACAAGACCAACTACAAAGGAAAGATCATGATGAGTGTGTGTCAGGTACAACAAACTGCTAACCAACTGTCGATACAATGTAGGATCCACTACAGGCAAAGTGCAAGAGGTAGACAAGGTAACAATTGATTGAAAATGTGTGGGAGAAGGCTTGCAAGTAAGCATGTTAAGGTACCGAAGCATGTCAAGATCATACTTATGATGGTAAATTAAGATCCCAGTAGAGGAATGAACAATCTTAATACCAAGAAAGTAGTGTAACAAACCAAGATAAGTCATCTCAAACTTCTCCATCAATGCGCGCTGAACATCCTGAATCATAGAAGATGAGCTACCTGTGATGAGAAGGTCATCAACATATAGAACAAGGATCAAAACCTCATCCTCAGGATGCTGAATGTAGACTATAGGATCAGAATGGCAAAGTTTGAATCCTTTGGAAAGAAAAAAAGATTCCATCTTCTCATACCAAGCTCGAGGGGCCTATTTGAGACCATACAAAGAATGCCAAAGTTTGCAAACTAAGGAGGAATCCTGCACAAATCCTTGAGGCTGCTCCATTTAAATCTCGTTAGTGAGATCATCATGCATTAATGCACTCTTTACATCCATCTAAAAATGGGTCATCCTTGAGAAGCTACAAGGGATAAGACAAGGTGAATAGAGTTCATCTTGGTGACAAAGGAAAATGTCTCAATGTAATCAACACCCTCAACCTGTGAAAACCCCTTTGCAACAAGACATGCCTTATACTTATCAATAGAACCATCAACAAAAAACTTAGTATGATACAAACACTTGCATTGCACTAACTTTCTTCCCTTAGGAAGAGAACAAAGATCCCAAGTATGATTCTTCATCAAAGAAGAAAAATCCTCCTCCATAGCACTGTCCCACTCAAAATTTCCTATCGCTGCTAAGAAATTCTGAGGATCACCACAAATAGAATGACTTAGAAGGCTGGAACCCACAATATGAGACTGGGTGCAACA
The DNA here is from genome assembly GCA_018584345.1 of Thuja plicata. Lineage (NCBI taxonomy): Eukaryota > Viridiplantae > Streptophyta > Pinopsida > Cupressales > Cupressaceae > Thuja > Thuja plicata. The sequence goes on along the minus strand of MU223123.1, from coordinate 1,848,195 downwards.
GGAAGAGGAGGGGTCACCTTCTAGAGATCCTACAGCCTCAAATGTAACACAAGCCCATCTAGGCATCTATGGAGGATCCTGTGGGGGAGGTAAATGGGGATCACCAAGATCATCATCCTCATCATCATGGAAAGAATCTGGAAGAGATTTGGGAGTAGTGGTAAGTGAAGTAGAATTTGGAGTCAGGATATCTACTGTAAGAAGGCGCTCATCAAACTGGACATCCCATCTAAACAAGACCTCTCTGTAATCAAGATCAAACAACCTGTATGCCTTAACATCCTTACAGTAGCCAACAAAAATGAGGTGTTCGATCTTCTACTCTATTTCTCTCCTATGAGATCAGGTATAAATGCCCATGCTTCTCTACCAAAAACTTAGAATGAAGATACATTAGGCTTGACATGAGACCAAGCCTCCTCAGGAGTCATATGTTGAACTGCCTTGTAGGGCATCCGATTCTGAATATAGTTGGCACAATTGACTGCCTCTACCCAAAAAGATGAATCCATGGACCTGGATTGAATCATACAATTTGCTATATCCCAAAGTGTTCTGTTCTTTCTCTCTACCACACCATTCTACTGAGGGGTGTAGGGAACTGAAAACTGATGCTGTAGACCATGTTTAGAGAAAAAATCCATGAAAGGTTGATTCACATACTCCCCCCATTATCTTTGCATATCCACTAAATAGAAAGACCAGATTGCTTCTCCACAAATGTCTTAAATATTTGAAATGAATCAAAGACATCAGACTTGTACTTAAGAAAGTACACCCATGTGCGCCTGGAGAAGTCATCAATGAAAGTAAGCACATATTTGGCACCAAAAAAAGGAGTAGGAAATGACATGAGGTCACTATGAATCAACTCTAGTGGTGCTAAAGCATGAGTAGATCATTACTGAGGAAAATGATCCCTATGTTGTTTTCCAAGAACACAACACTGACAAACACCATCAAAGAAAGAAATATGAGGAAGCCCAAGAAAAGTGCCTGTTTTCTCATCTGCTAAAGATATTTATAATTGACATGCCCCAAACACTCATGCCAAAGGTTTCTCACTGGATCAGAAGGATCAAATCCATCAAATATGTATAGGCGGGATGCAGAGTCAACACTCCCAGTAGCCACAATCAAATAAGAATCATGGAGGTCCTGAATAACCACATCATGTGGTGAGAACTCAATTGTCTTACCAGAGCCAGAGTGGAAAATCTGATAGATGGACAATAGGTTTGTTGAGATTTCAGGAAACACAAGAACATCCTAAAGAGAACCCCAAACTAATGCAATAGAACCAAAACCCAAAGCTGACAGATGTGATGAGTTACCAACAACAATCTGTGAAGTAGCACAAGGAGCAAGTGAGATGACCAACTACTGAGTGTGAGTCATGTGGTGAGAAGAACAAGAATCCAAAATCTAGGTGGGCCCAGAAGTCATTGCTCATGTAGTAAGAGCATGACCTTTCCCTGCAGGAGAGGATGTGGATCGAGGAGAAGAAATGTGATGCTCCTACATGGCTTCCTCTAAAGCCTCCAAGCATTTCCAACACCTAGAAATGGGATGTCCATTCTTTCCACAAAAAATATAGGTTTCACCTATTTTCTTCTTAGTCTTGGAGGAAGACTCAACAAACTTCAAAGAATATTTACCCTTTGAAGGGTGAGCTGGAGGTTTTGAATCAGATTTCTATGTAGGTTTGGAGGAAGACTCACTTCTTGCTAAATCTTTCATTGGTTTGGATTTCTGTTTTGGTTTTCCTTGTGAAGAATGAGCTACCAATGCTTGGCTGGAAGACCTATAAGCATCCATCTATTAGATCTTTGCTTATTCCCATGTTAAATGATCACAAAAGGTCTCTAAGGAAGGCATGGTGTGCCTAGTACCCAAAGTATCCATAGTGGAGTAGAAAGTGGAAGAAAAGATCTGATACTATCCTTGCAACTTTGAGAGTATCAGAAAGATACACTCGTCATCTGTCTTGTTTTTCTCACATCCCTGTAAAAATGAAGGTAGAGACTTGAACTTCATCAAGAAGTCCTCAATAGTGGGAAAACTAGTAGGAGTTAAAGAGGTAAACTCTACATCAAGCTATAATGCTTGGAACTCAGTCACTATACCAAACAAATCTGCAAACTTTCCCCAAATGGCCCGAGGAGTGTTCAAACCCTCCAGGTGAAACAAGAGACTGTCAAATATGTTCAATGCAATTAAGACCATGGCTTCATCCATTTTGTTTCTATGCTAAAGAACCTCAAAAGGGAACTGCAGAACATGTTGGTTCTCATCTAGACATGACCATAAGCCACGTGACATAAGCAACCTGACCATGTGTGCTTTCCAGGTGTGGTAGTTATGTAGTGTCAGTTGGGCCACTGAAGGGTCTGACATTGAGAGAAGAAGACATAAGAAGAAGGGTCTTTCTAAAGTAAATTGCAGAAAGTAAAATGCACCCCCATAATATATAATACTATCCCCTGTACACCAAAGAAATAACATTAGAAAGCACAAAATACAAGAAGAAAACCTAGACACCAGATGCAGAGAGAGAGGAAACTAAAGCCTCTACTTTGACACTAAAATCAGGTACTCAAACATGCGAATTTGCATGAAAATTCCACATAGTGGTCTCCATCTTGGAAAGAGCATTTCAGTGATATCTCATTTTCTGAAAAATGATACTCTATGTTCAAGTTACGACCAAAAAACCAACAACAGCTCCAAAAACAAGCTCTCCAAAAAAAAACTAGTCATGGGAAAGAAATTGACGTTCAAATGACCATCACACTTCCACGAAAAAAAATTGATGGCCGTATGACCCTCACTAAGCCATTACAATGGGAAAAAAAAATTAACCGCCATAAAAAAATCTCGGTCACCAGAAATTTTGAAAAACACCAGAAAAGGGTTGATGTCACCTGTCAGAGAGTGATATCAACATGTGTTTGCTCGCGAGTGGCACTGGGGCTGCGCTCGAGTGGCACTGTAGCCAGTCAACGGTGGCGGTGAAGTGGAGCTCAGGTGGTAGGAGGGCTGTGGTGGCTCCCGGGTGGGCCGCCGGTGGTGCACGGGCTGGGAGCCAAGTGAGGGTGGTGTGCAGGCTACATGTGCTGCCTGCACCAAAAAATTGACAGTTTGGGGCATTTTTTAATTTTTTTAATTTTTCTTTTGCCTCAAAAATTGTTTCATACGACCTAGGAGAGAGAAATTTTTTCCCAGAGGTTAATGTAGAAAAAAATGGCAAACTTTATATGAAAAAGTAATCTCTCGGGCCTTCTGAGCATGATGGTGAGGTCTGTTTGCACTTAAAATTTACCAAAAAAATTCACCCCTTTTAGATTGAAGAGAAAACCCCCAAAAAGATGCAGTTTTCACCGTCAAATCACTGCTTCAAAAACACCAGACTTGGTAGTAGCAGTATGGTTTTGATACCATGTAGGATTTGAGAAAGACAAATTCACAAAATGCCAAGAATACCTACATACAAATAACCTGTTACAGGAGAGAAGCTAAAGGAGAAAAAAGAAGAGCTCAGAAATAATCGAAAAGAGAGAGAAAAAATATATTCCAAGTTATGAAACAATAATTACAAGTTTGACCTTAAAAGGTGAACAAAACCCTACAACAAGGAAAAGCTAGGTTGCACATTAATAATTAATATAAATATTAATTATAATGTGCCTAAGAGACAACTTAAGTAATTAAACTGATGTGATTTAATTAATAAGTGTAAAATATGATTACTCTAACAGCCACATTATAAGTTCTATCCTGAGGTCACTTCACAACCCGATGACCAAGGAGCGTTCTCAAGCATACCTCCTAGGGTTTTTCTAGTCAAAGATGTCTGAGCATATATCTATTGCAAGATTGCAGAGATCGGAGATCTTGAGGTTGAAGAATCTTACAAGAAGCTCTGCATAGATGGAAACATTACATATAAATACAAGTACATAGAGGTAAAAGGGTTAACAAATGCACTAATGTTCCCAAAAGAGTTTAAGACCGAGTGGATTAGGATAGTACTCAACCGAGGACATGACAAGAAAATTTGGTTGGATGAACCAAAACCAATCACTAAGGATGTAATACACATAGTAATAGGTTATCCAGTAAATGACAAGGCAAAAGCCCTAAAACATCCTTCTCGCCCTGAGATAGAAAAGATGACAGGTGCAATATGGGATGACAGAGTATTAAAGGTTAACTCCATCATTGATCTAGAACTAAAGTTTGGTGCACGTGTACCTAGATACAAGGTATTCCAAGCTATCTGATTAAACAAAATAGCATGTGGAGCAGTTGACACTGCCCATAAGATTGTGAAGAAGGGATTACAATTGAATTTATTCAAGCTCCTACTGAAGCAACTAGAGGAGAATATGAGAACTATTAGATAGGCCAAATCTAATTCATGTAAGTTTGGTTCACTCCTCATGTGCACATTTTTCTACTTTCATAACTTCTTCCCATTTGTCGGTAATGTCAATTGGGACACAACCTGATCAGTAACTACACAAATTAGTGAATTTATAAGTCACTAGGGGATAATTTTACATCAGTAATGGATGAATACTTCACTACCTTTAAGGATAGAATGCATAAGAGAATGAGGATACCTACACAACTGGTGGAACAATATAAGGATGAAATTTGTTTCATAGTGGATACCGACACCACTTTAATAAAACTAGCTATACCAAGAACAACATGGTTACCACCACTTGATTATGACATCAACATTGATCAGACCACAAATGCTATTGAAGCATTATTGAATGAAGCAATGGACAAATCATTACCAAGATTTGTCACTTATGAAGAAGCTAAGGCCAAAATCAAAATAGGCTTAGTAGTGGAGAAGATTGACAGAAAAAGACTAATATGGTAAAGACACTTCAAAAGAAGTTGTCGGTAAACAAAGAAGCATCAGAACAAGATGTCACTGAGGGAAAGTCACCTGTCAGTGAAGATGAACAATTGAGTGATTCTGAATCTATTGATTCTGATGCACCACTAATAAATACTACATCAAGAACTAGGAGTCATACTACAAAAGATGCAAACTCACCACTGTTGTATGCTGAATGTGGACCTCTAAATTCAACACAAATAAAACATAGTCCTTACACAATCGCTTAATTCACAAAGACAAACATGAATTGTTTGCTCTGCAAATACGATTGAAGTGACCTGTTGCCTCCTAATTAGGTGTGGATGTTGAACTTTACCCTCAGAACAAGAGCCAACAACCTGACCATTGCTAACATGGAGGATTTTAGAATGCAAGAAAATGAGAAATGCCATTAATCTAAGAATGATTTGCAGCTCTTCTATGGAAGTAAAGATGCAATTAAACTAGCAAAAGAAAGCAAATACTCTTAGTCTAGAAATGAAATCTTGTAATCTATGAAAACTTGAGAACATCAAATTGAAATGCTAGATATGAGAATGAATATCAAATAAAATCATATATCATTAATTTCAATTTAAATATTAGCCTAATTATGCAAATGAAATCAAAAGTGAATTGCCTATAGCATTGATGCTCTCTAAAAAGTCCTCTTTTAATGAAGAAAAAGAGGTCCAATTTATAGAAAACCATGGAAAGAGGATGAAGAGTTTCTTGAAAAGAAACAGTTGTCTCTTCATTCTCCAATTGAGACAAATAAGCAAAGATT
>MU223123.1:1813244-1842457 GCA_018584345.1 Thuja plicata | reverse complement strand
TAACCTTTCAATTCCTTTTATGTATATTAGCCAAAGGGGGTGGAATTGATTTAATTAAAAGCACTTAGGACTTTAGGATTAAATCAATTAATCATAGGGATTTTTAGCTAATAATCATTTGAGAATTGGGAATTAAATGTAATGTCAGATTTATGCAAATTTGGGTTTTCTGCATTTGAAACTCAATCAATTAAAGTCAATTAGGAGAAGAATTTGCCTAGTACAATAGGACTTCAAAGATAAGAAAATGCACCAAAATTGATTGAATATTAGGTGCCAATTTTGGGGTGTTACAACCACTGATTAAGAAAGGAACAATGAGGACTTATAAGAGAAAGCCCCAAACCGGGAAACAGACACTGAGGCAAAGAAGAATATATAACAGAGGTAAAGAGGACAATTATGACACTACATAGGATGAGAGTGAACAAGCACTCCAACCTAAAATTACAAAGTTCCTAAGACAATTAATGAGATAGATGCATCAGTCGTCAAGATAGGTAGCATATCAAATCCTAAGATTAGACAATGACTAACTCTAAAACCTGAGGATCAGATTAATATAGAAGAAGCCATCATCAAGGCAATGATTGCATTCAAATATGTACCTATACAATTTTATAAGATGATTCCACAAGCGCTTAATGACAATATATCAGCAAGATGGACATTTGCCTTGCATACAGATAAATAGATAAGGGAAAGATGCCTAGTTACAATCATGCCACCCGAGTCAAAAGTTGAAGAAATTGATGAAATGATGAAGAAACATGCAAATAAATTTTCAGCTAAGTTGAGAGCTTACAAAGTACTAGAGGGAAGTTTAATAGAGCTTGAAAAAGAAAGCAATGCAACTTGGAATGAAATATTCAATCCACCTAAGAAGGATACAACAAGCCCCAAGAAGGTACTACTTCTAACTGAGAAACCTCACAACGAAGAGAAGGAAGCAACAGAGAGCCTAGAGCACATATTCATAAATGACACCGAGGAAATCAATCCAGTAGAATTGACAATGGAGGAATCCAAGGCCATGGATGATGCACCTTAGATAATTCAATCATTAGGGGATTCAACAGAGGTCACAATAAAATATATAACACTTATTGATTCTGACAATGAACCAAAGAATGATGAAGATGTAACTGATGCCACCAAGTGAGAAAAGGAAAAAGGATACAATGGATATTGCACAGGTAAATATACTAGGTGACATACCCCTATTGATACAAGATATCACTATCATCACAAAAGAAAAGGAGAAGACACCTGAACCTAACGCAAATAATCCAATAGACACAGGTGATGAACAAGGGAAGCAAATAGATACAAATGAGGAAAATAAGGATACAAGTGAAGAGCACAAGGAGAGTGATGCCACTGTAAAGAACACCGAAGAGAAGAACAAGGCTGTAGATAAAGAAAAGGTTAATGTAGAGACATCTACAACTGACCAAAAGCAACATACCGAGCAACATACAAAAGACACCTCACCTCCCAAGGAATCACCAAAATCACAAGAGCAAGGGAAGGAAATTGCTATAAAGATTCATTCCCCTACTTCCAACACCATATTAAAGAAGAAGAAGAAGAATAAAAATATAGTCACATTAGATGAAATAACTGACATACCAGACTGTGATCCTAGAACATTGGATCTAGAGCCACTTACAAAGTATGGAGAACTTTATAAAAGAAAGGAAATATAGGACAAGCTCAAGAAGGAGCACGAGAATGTCCAAGTCCTAGATAAAACCAAAGAAATACTATTGCAGATTGTTCCTGATACCGACATTGATCAAAATTCTCCTATACTTGATCAATTAGCAGCACTCATTAATGCCATCACATTACATAATGTAGATGTAGACAAGGTAATTAAGGAATGTACTGAGCAAAAGTGTCAATACAAGCTTACAAAGAAAATCAACCAAGAAGTGGCAGAAAAAAAGGTAAAACTTTTTGAATTAGTTACTACAATAGAACTAATCTTATCAGAAGTAGTCAACTGAATTCAAAAGTTGTGCATAGTAGAGACTTTTACTACCGAGCACAGTGAAAAGATAGCCAAAATTAATGAAGATCTTAAGGCTAGTGCACAAGGTGTCACAACTGACAAAAATGCATTCAATTTGCATTATGACAACATTATAGAAGAAAAATGGTTGATAATTGAACTTCAAAAGGTAGAAAGTAGAATCTGAGATGAGGTAACTGAGCTGCAGGCTATGTTACTCCCTAATCTCACATTGTTATTAAAACATATGACTTTGGAAAAATAATTGATTGTCACCCCAGAGATGTCTGTCACCGACAGTATATATGACATGCACACTAGGATAAGATTTGAGCACATGGATCTAAAACACCTCAAGGAGAAATAGGAGAATATGATGGAAGACATAAATAAATCCCATTCAGACATCTTTGACAAGCTGTAAGTATTACAACTTTGTCATTATTTTCAAAAAAGGGGAAAAATATGATGTAAAAGGGGGAGATATAATTTGTACATAGTATGATACTCAAAGGGGGGAGCAATGTATACATATATTGAGTAAAAAGGGGAAAACATGTGTATATACAAAAAGGGAGAAAATGTACCAAGACAAACATGTATATACAATTCATACATTGCACTTGTACCGATGCATTCATATAGGGGGAGTCATTGACAAGGTAAACACTTGGTGTATATACTGAACATATCAGTTTACAAATATCAGTTTTTGATACTAATGCCAAAGGGGGAGATTAATGATCATATTTTGTTATTAGTATACAAAGGAAAACATTTTTTGAACCATTAGTAACATGATCACCGAAAGACAGGTTTATAGTGCAACCCGACACAATAGTTCACAGAGGTCACTGAAATAAACACTATCATCGAGAGACAAATTACAGAGTAAAATGAGATAACAATACACAAAGAAACCTGACAGACAATTTACAGAGTAAACCAACAATATAGTTCACAAAGGAACCCAAGAGTAGTATGTCTACAGAGACACCACTAAGCACCAGTCTACTGAGAGACAATTTTTATCCTGAGAAAAGTGGATCTGAGTTACACGTCAGATAAAACACTTGAGTTTTATATTTATACTTATTCTTATCTTTAAAACTATTTCTTGAGGGACAAGTAAATCACATGTAATTATTTTAATCAGTCTAACTGATTGAAAACATGCAAACTAGGAGATCAAGGTCAAGTTGTAAACCTTTGATCATAGAGTTTTTATTGTAAAGTGTAAAACCTAAATTAGGTTAATTCATTGTATAAATAGATGTAGTAATCAATCAAAACATAAGGATTGTAGCCAAAGCATACATCTATGGATCAGATAGAGAGTTTCATTTAGAAGGACACGAAAGAAAAAATTCAGTTATGAAGAACAAGATTCAAGGTTACCAAGAAGAACAAAGGTATTAATCAATCACTATAGGTGATACACATATCTTGTGAACTTAAAGGATATGTATTCAGCAATTCAAGATTGCATACCATCGGGTCAAAAAGTATTTTTGACTACTCTCTAATAATTGTAGCAAATAGAAGAAATCCTTTAAGAAGGTGGACTTAACAGTCTTTATGTAAATCTCTTAACCGAGTGCACATTTAATAATGTTGTTAAATCTCTTAACCAAGTAGACCTAACTAGTCTAAAATCTTACTCCTAACAGGGTAAGATCATTAGAAGTGATCACACTTGTATCCTTAATCGACCCCTTCCATTCTGTAGATAGTGAAGGTTTGTGGGTTTCATCCCCACCACAATTTTTACCTTCTAATAAGGGTTTTCAACATTACCAATTCTTGTGTCATGTGTACTTACATTTCATGAATGTTTCTATGAATATTTACATGCAATTGAGTTTATGTTTTGTTATTACATGCGTAAGGTAGTAAAACATCAATGGTTGGTAATGAAAGTAAGGATTACTAAAGGGTACTGATTCACCCCTCCCCTGTTAGTACACACCATTCCATTATTCCAACAAGACTTAGTTACGTCTTATCTCTTTTCAATTCACTGTAATCTCTCTCTCTCTCTCTCTCTCTCTCTCTACTGTGATCATGAGCTTGTCTCATACTCCCGCTGAACTAGGGGCTAAATGTATAGTCCTAAAAAGTAGGCACTTTCATTTGTGTTCATTTTAGGACTCTTTTAGCCCTCTTTCATGTGCTCCTTATGATGGGACCTCAGATTGCACCTAATTGCATACATAATTTAAATCAAGGTCCTATCATCTCCTTTAATCTTTCTCAAAAATTTATGTTGGCTCTAATCTCTATGCACATTTTCCCATTTACCCCTCCACTCACATGACTCATTTCCCTCTTGGGCCCCATTTTTGCATTTATGATCAAATTTTCTCACTTATCTTTCTGATTCTCCCGAACCACTTAACACAACTTTAATCTTGCAACTTTACCTTGAACTTAGCACCCTCTAGGTACAAGTTAAACCTAGTTTGATCTATACCAGGTATAGTTCAAACCACTTTCAACCTTTTCCTCACATGTTTAGATTTTGTGGGTTCTGGGCTGGATGCAAGGTGTTTTCATTTTTCTTCTTAGTGAGGTCAACCTGTGTGAATTTGGACCCCAAAATCAATATAAAAGGAGACTTCTCCCCCTGATTTTCACCCCTACCTCTTTTGATGCAAGCTACCTACATGAAAGAAATTGTCCACTCTCAAGAAATCAAGCAAGCTATTTAAGGAGGTCAAGCAATAAATCAAGCATTTAAGTTCATCCATCAGAGAACTCATGCATTTCCTTCTATAGATCTAGCTTATTTCTTCATAGGAGACAAAGGAGTTGGCCATCAAGGGAGGAGATCCACATTCATCCATTAAAGTCTTCTTCTTCTTCTTCTTTAATACAATATTGAGGTAGATTACAAGCATCTATTACATGAGGATTTGTCTTACATGATTTCCTTTTAGTTTTTGTGTTGAGTCAAGGCTATTGCATTAACATATTTGATCCCATATTAAGAACAATTACATCTATATGATATGATCCATTTCCATTTTTAGATTCAATCTCTTCTACATGATAGCATTTCCTTTATTTCAATTCAAGGTTAATTCCTAAATCGGGGCTTGCCCAAAGAAAGCCCCTCTGCCCAAAAATTTCCCCTTCTATCTTTTGTGCACGCACAAGTTTGAAGTGCAGATTTGGATATAGATATGGGAACCCATTTGGAAGAACTCTCTAGATCCATTTTATATTATAGATTTTGACAGTATCAGGTATAGGTCAAACCTTCAACATATACCCTAACATTTAGAGTGCAGAACCCAGTCATAGAACCGAAAGGACCATCAAAAGAGATGCCTAGATCTACTTTTTGTTTTTGATTTTGAGTAGATTGGGCATAGGTCAAACCTTTGAACTATACCTAGGTAGAGGTAAAACCTATTTTGACCTAATCCAAAGACATAACAGAAAGTATTAGGTTTCAAATTTTCAAGTTACAGATTGTTAGATTCAGGTATCGGGACATTCCGGGACTCTGTCAGACAAAAAATTAGTGTTTGAACACCTTCTTTCTCTCCCATTTCTAGGTACACACATTCTTATTTCTAAATCTTTCATATAGTTGTATACATTATATTAGATCTATTATTGTACCTTGTTGTTACATCTTCTTTAATCATAAATATAAGATCTCTTATCCTTTTCTTCCATACATAATAAAAGAATACCCTAAATTCTCCCCTTAGCAAGATCTTTCATTTGTGCCCTTTCATCCTTTAGTTTGTAAAAATCAGATTTGGCTTGAGGATAGGATTTAGGGTCATTCAATGTATATGTGATTTGGTGGTCTACCATTGATCACTATTTTACCATATACAACAGGATACTACTGGCAAAATTTACATAAGGATGGAGCAAAATATACTAGGAAGTGTGATAGGTGTCAGAGGATGGGTAGAACAATCAAATAAGATGAAATGACTTTATTTTACCAAGTGGTTGTGATTCCATTTAAAAAATGGGGGTGAGACTTTCTAGGGCCCATCAAACCATCCTCAAATGGAAATTCCTATATTTTCGTATGTACCAATTATGTTACTAAATGGGTTGAAGCTGGACTAATGAAGCATGCAAGGGATAATAAGGTTGTTTAATTCTTATATGAGGATATTTTCAGCAGGTATGGGGCTCCAAGAGAGATAGTTACTGACCAAGGAGCTCATTTTACTTCAACATTAATTACAACCTTGGTTAATGAATATAACATTAGGCACAAGAAATCCACACCCTACCATCCTCATGCCAATGGGCAAGAAGAAATCACCAATAGAGAGATTGAATTATCCTTACTAAGAAAACTACACTATATAAAAGGGATTGGACCAATAGGTTACAAGAAGCAATATGGGCCTACCAAACTAGTTGGAAAACTACTATAGACTTTACACCATTTGAGCTGGTGTATGGAAAAATAATTGTTATGCCCATTGAATTTGAGCATAAAACACTTAGAAAAAGTTTACACTCGGAGATGGATCTCACCACTTCTCAAAAGGATAGATTCCTATAGATAAATTATTTTTATGAGAACATAAAGTCATCCTTCCAGCACACAAATATTATATAGAGTCATAGGAAACATTAGGATGGAAAATATATCAAGGAAAATAAATTTTAACATGGAGATTGGGGGCTCTTCTCTAAAATTCAAATATAAAGATACTATAGGTAAATTCCAAACCCACTGGTTGGAACCTTATGAAATTATTGAAGCATTTCCAAATGGAGTAGTACAGTTGACCACAATTGATCCTGTGAGATTCAAACTGCTTGTCAATGGTCATCATTTAAAATTGTATCACAAGCCAACTAGTAGATCAAAGTTCATGAAAAAATTCAAGGAGGACTATTCATCTGAGTTTTCTTCAACCGAAGAAGTAGGACTTAGTGTCCAACTTTATTCTCTGTAGGATTACTTGTTCATGATGTTTTAATAAATATTTCCACATTATGTGGAAGTACTTTTTCTTCATAATACATCTCTTGTACCACTCTCTTTTTCTCCCATGTCATCATGACTTCATCACACCTTTCCAAACTCCACTTCCATTTATTTTTTCAAGTGATCATGCATCTTATTCATTGATGGAAAAGGTGACAGGCACGTGCAAGGTATGTTGATCATTTATTCTACTCAACATGCATTTATTTTAATTCAATTCCATTTATATTGATATGTCATATGGATATTAGAAATTATACTAAGCTGTACCTTCCTCAATAGGTGGACCTATAGTTTAGTTAAGGTTGGGGGGGGGGGGTATTATTGTGTGTCACCTTGTGTGTTATGCCTACTCTGATCACATTACATCAACACCTAGATTGTGTTAAGATTAATAGAGGGAAAAAGGTATGTGAGTGGCATTTGATGTGATGGTTAAAGCGAATAAAATCTTTTTATTACTCATTTTTATGTATCCCTCATAATACCTCCTGTGGCCAATGTGTTTATTATCTCGGCTGCTATTTTTGAATGTAGTGTCTATTTCATGCAAATAAATCTAATTTTTGGGATTGAAGGAAGTGGAAGGGTATTTGCAGAAGGAAAAAGTGTAGGTTAGTGGAGTGATAAGGAAGCTAAATTGCTTTGGTTGTTTGAAGGATTGTTTTTTGCAAAGTTCTTATGTCCTATAGTTGTTTGTGAACTATTTGAGAAGGATTTTTGAATAGTTTTTAAAAATTTTTGAAGTGGAAATTGAGTTTCATCATGGGAGGAACCTCTCTTTCTGCTATGAACCCACCATTCACACTGTTCTTCTTCAGGACCAAGAGTGCTAGCAGGCATTCCAAAATTACAGTTGGTTGGAGTATTTCCTCAACCTTACAATTTATAATGATGACATTGTCCTATAATTTGCCCAAACACTAAAAAATGATGTAGCTAATGTGAAAGGGTTAAGGGTAAAGGTCCCAGAAGAGTTAATATCAGAAGTGACTGGCTTGCTTGTGGTAGGGACAAACATTGCAGAATCAAAGGATGCAAGAATAACTCATGCTTAATTCACTCATCCAGACGACCCTTATTTAGAGGTGGATAAACATGGCACAAAGAGATTATAACTACCACCTAATTATGTATAGATAGATGCATATATAATAAACTATTTGACTTGTGAAGGCAGGGAGTCATGTGTTCATTCTCTTCACTTTAAGTTGCTCAGTCATATACACCATTGCCGAAGGATGAATGTTCCCAATGTTTTATATAATCTACTCCTGCACAATTCAAGTAACATCAAAAAAGGTAAGCTTAACTTTGTATCACACCACTATTTGATTAATATTTAGGTAGAAAAGTCAATGAATGAAGCCTCCAATATGTCTTGGCAAGAGTTTTTAACTATTGGGAGGTTCACATTAAGGAATGTAGATCCTAGCAGACATTCACTAACCCAAAGGGTTAGTACACCTAAGGGAGATTTTAAGTTAGGGAAGAGTCCTCATACTCAAGAGTGCATCCCAAAGAACCTCTTGTAGGTGAACTTCATACATCACAAACTCCATCCATTGGTATAGAACACATCCCACCTAGGCCTAATGTGTAGAGCTCTTCACAAAGTTTTGTGAGGACTAGGTATGCAACAAAGAAAAACAAGGGAAAGGAGAAGGAGATTGAGATAAAAGAGGTAAGGGTAGATAAACAAGGAACTGTAAAGGCCTCTCCTAGTTCTTAAAGAAAAAAGGACTAATAGAAAATACCCTCCTACAACCACTGCAAATATAAATAAGCCTCAAAGAAAATATATGAAAGTAAATTCCTCTAAGGTTAGTAAGGAGACACCTAGCAGAAGAATTCTTAGGTTGAAAGAAAAACCTCAGAAGACAACACAGAAAGAAACATGCAATGTTGCTATTGATATTGAAACATCTAAGTCTAATGAAGGGGCTGATGATTTAAATGCCTATTAAGGGGAGGATGAGATATTAGAAGAGAATATAGGAGAAGATTTTCCACAAGGAGAGCATAATGATATTATGGAAGAGGATCAACCACAACAAGACCAAGATTTGGAAGGGCTTACTAATTTGGTTCTTGCAACAGAACATATGACTCATACTACTATTGTAGTTTGGACAAGGGGTCTGATAGATATACCCATGGAGAACCCACAAGAAGAAGAGGAAGAAATAGATACTCCTCCTGAAATTTCTACTCCACTTGTTGTAGGATTAATCATGTATAAAGAAATATTACTGAAACAAAGTTAGTGCAAATTGGAGAAAGCTAACGTATAGAGGGTAATTGATAATCAAAATATTGAAATTTAGAATAAAGATGATGAGATTACTAAGCTGAAGGATAGGATCACTATAATCAAAAATAATATTCCCCATCTTATGCAATGTAGATTACCACCCAGAGTTCATATCCTGTATTTAAAAGAACAATACTTGAATTTTAGACTGATGAGGGTTGTCAGAGGGTTGAATCCTTCTCTCAAAACAAATGAAGAATTATATGAGGTAAATAATTCCTCTCCTACAATCGTAAAGAAATTTCTATGTGAGTTATATTTGCATAATTTTGTTACTCCTCATAATAATACTTGGAATCCACTTGCATATATTAGAGATATCCATC
The DNA here is from genome assembly GCA_018584345.1 of Thuja plicata. Lineage (NCBI taxonomy): Eukaryota > Viridiplantae > Streptophyta > Pinopsida > Cupressales > Cupressaceae > Thuja > Thuja plicata. Next base: position 1,832,822 of record MU223123.1, on the reverse strand, counting down.
TATGAGCATTCATGCCTTGGATTCAAAATGAGATCAACAGGGAAATGAAGGATGGCCCACATAGACCAGAGGAATTAGATGCTCCCTTACAATTAAGGGTTGAATGCAAAGAGGCCACAATACTATATTATGATTGGTTGTAGTTATTTAAAAAAGACTCTCACAAGAAAAGAATTCAATCCTTAAGAGAAGAGGTATTCATGAAGTATGAGAAGATGGCTATGCATGAAGGGAAATCAGTCCTTGGACCCATTATTCAACAATGGAATGACCTTTTTGAGGGTCTCCAATGTGCTGAGCTTCATTCACCATATAAATACTTTATAGAAACCTAAAGAGAACCCAAGTATATACAAACGGCTCGCTCAAAGAAAAAACATTGGCTTTCACTTACATTCCAGCCCCTACTACTTTGGCCACTTCTCAACATGGAAGATGATGGGAATGCATATGATATGGAGTCTGAAAAGTCCAGATGGGAAAATTTGGAGAAAAAAAAGTGATATTACTAAAATTTGGCCAAAAGTGGAGCAAGACATGGATCAACCAGTGACTTCAGGATGAATGCAATGATCAAGAATTTCTCCATTGCTGGAGGATCAACCAGAAGTTAGGTTGGGAGAATGATGGGATGAAATAAAAACTTATTTTGTCATATTTTCTCTTATTTTTCTTGGGACTATTTTAGGGTTTATGGGTGTTTAAAGACTTTTATTTTAATAGTTTTATATCTTTTAAAATAGTATCTGATGAACATATGGCAAGTGGACTGTATCATCTTTAAAAGTAAGCACCCTTGTTAGGTGCTCATTTTTAGCCCCATTTTGGAATTTATGGGTTCCCACATTGATTTCACATTCTTCTAGCTCTTTTCTATCCTCCAAATCAATATTATTTGTTCAAAACTCAAGAATGGCTCTGATTTCAATGCATTTTTCCTAAATATCCATCCATTCACATAATTTATCTTCCATCTAGGACCTATTAGGCCCCACTTTGGAAATTTAAATATTTGGATGCATCTATGATTGATTTTCCGGCTTATCTTTCAATTTTCGCCCGAGCCTCTTAATACTTATCGAACCCCACAAAGTCTGCCTTTAAATTTAACCTTTCAAGTATAGGTCAAACCTAGTTTAAACTATACCTTGGGGGTTGAATTTTGGTGGGTTTCAGGCCTGATGCAAAGTATTTTCATTTTTTCACCTAGCACAGTCGACCTTTGCAAATTAGGACTCTGAAAGCACTATAAAATGAGATTTATTCTTCTAATTTTGACATCTCAATTACACCTATAATTCATGATCTCAATCCATAAATTGTAAGACATCTCATCTTGATGCAAGCATTATCAAGAAAGCTATTGTGCATTCAAGGAGTTTCAAGTAAGCAAGCATCCATCCATTGAAGGCATCCATCATCAAGCATTAAAATGAATGGAAGCCATTAAATCATTTCAAGTCTTCAAATTCATCATTTACATCATGCATCTAAGGCATTTAATTCCATGGATATAGCTTATTTCCCTCATTAGAGGTCAATCAAAGGAGTTTTCAATCAAGGGAGGAGATCTACATTCATCCATTCAATTTTTCTTCTTCTCTTTATTATTCAATCCAACATTGTGGCAAGCTACACCATTCATCCTTAAAGGGTTTGGTTTCATAATTTCCTATTGGGTTATTATGGATTCCAAACTATTGCATCAACACTTGTGATCATCTTCCAGGTGACATTGCTGTAACACCCCAAAATTGGCATCTTGCAACCCTAACCAATTTTGTTGCATTTTTCATTCTTCTGAATCATCAAAGTCCTATTGTACTAGGCAATTCTAAGTTTTGACTGACTCTACTTGACCTCAGTGTCAAATGTAGAAAATCCTAAATCTACATTAATCATACATCATATTTAATTCCTAAATATCTATTGTCTAAACAAACCTTATGATTGAATTAATTTAATTATAAAGACCTTGCACTTTAATTAAATTAAAATCACCCTCTTTAGCTAAGACACATAAAAAGGAATTAAATAATATTTAATTATTAAATAAATATCCTCATTTTCAATAATTGAATTTAATTATTCAGATAATTGAGAAAAATAAATTTTGAGGTCATATTCTATTTTATTAATTAAATATTGTCAACAAAATATTTCTTCTGTTCAGAAATGGAAACTTTGAATTAATTGTGCTTTAAAGAGAAAGAAAATAATTAAAATCAAATAAAACAGAATTAAATCAAAGAAAGAAAACAGTTAAAGCAAAGGGAAAACAATTTATTGTTTTCTTTTAAATAAAGCTTTCTATTTTGAACTGGCTTTTCTATCTATTTTATTTCAAAAAGGAAAGTTTCTATTTTGAACAACCTCTGAGTCTATAAAAGAACTCCCATTTCTCATTCAAACTTCTTCCTGAATTTCTTATCATATGCATTGTTAGAATACTGAGTTGTTGCTACATTCTTAGTTTTAATCTCATATAGAATAATATCATTTTGCAATAGAATAATTTCAATTTCTAGAATAATTGCATTGAAATCATGTCTTAGATTTAGCTTGCATCTTTCAATTCTTAGAATAAATTTGCATTGCATTGCATTGCATTCATAGAGAAAAATCCTTCATTCCTAGATTGGTCTATGGTTGTGAGACTCTCATTCTGAGAGTTATTTCAAAAACCCCATCTGGATAGAAGGAAACAGGTCGAATCATGCAAGCAGGTAGGATGAATTATCTCATATTCATTCTTGTTTGTATCTGGTGAAGAAGGACTATGTTGAAGTGTATGGAGAGTTAACAAGGCCAAATTTACCACATACATTTCTGGCACCCACCATGGGGTAGGTACATTTCTGTTCTGGCCTCATTTAATTTCATTTTTTTGCATTTTGTCCGTACTTTTGTACTACTCTATTTTAATCTTGTGTGAACTTTCTGAGTGTCTCACGTGAACTTTCTAGTTCTTTGCATGGCCCTTTGCACTTCTTCGCGCAATCTAGTATAAATCATCACACAAAATTTCACACCAGAGCTTTCATTTGATATTTTCTTATCTCCATTTTCTAACCATTTTTTGTTTTCTGACATCTGTGTTTCTCTGATTTTATCTTTTGAAATAGCTTAACAGTGGTTTGCAGGACGCTGAGATAAAGAAAAAAAAGCCATCATAAAATTCTAACGTGTTTATTGTAGGACGCTAAAATGAAAAAAGGCATTACAAACTACTAATGGGTTTATTGCAGGATGTTTGTCAAAGACTTTGGATGTTTTCACAAATTCTCATGTTTGTTTTTAGTAGTTAAAACACACTTCGGTTAGTGCTTAAAATGAATCATTGTCTTGCATGATTGAAGTGTTTTTTTAGATTGTGATCCTAAGAACTATATGAACGTATCCTCTCCCCTCGCTTTTATGGATCTTGGGTGTAAGAGAAATTCATGTGATTCTTCTAGAGTGGCTACCTCCCAAGAGCTTTAGTAGAGCCAATGAGAGTGGATGCCCAACCGGTAACAGGATAAAGCCAATCCCTTCTAAACCAGTATAAAAAAAATGCTATTGTGATTAATGTCACAATAGATAGGTGTGAATTTTTTGTGGCAACCAAAATCTCCTCCAGTACCCTAGTGGTGCGTTAAAGTCCCGACATCATTAAGGTGAAAGCCTTGCTTTGAAAGGATTGGGAGAGCCCCCTTAATTGGGAAAATGACTTGATCACAATCACCTGAATGAATGTCCTTACTAAAAACTATTGTTATAGTTTCCAAAAACCCTCTATCTGTTGGCACAAAAGGTCAGAGATCGACTAAGACACCCCACACTCTTACGGCTCTTAGTAGAGACAATAGCCCTTTGGGAAGCAATTCCTTTGGGGTTCGAAGCTTGGTGTGCCTGAGAAGTGAGTACACATGTAAGGAGGAGCCCATGCCTCCAAGCTTCTAAGTTGTCTACTAAGAGTAGGCGTAGCTGAACATTGATTCAAGTGGGGATTCAATAGATACTGTCCTGGATATCCTAGGATTGTGATGTTTCTATTCTGGCACTACAAACATTCTATTTCATGTATTTTGTGTGGGTGTATCATTCAAACAATCGAAACTATCATCAAAACACACAAACTGTCAATCTTGAACATGTCCAGAACAATCTGTAACTCAAACTATCTGTCAGAAAACAACATGATTTTATCTTGAGAAACACAATCTGGTCTCAACTGTCTGATTTTGTAAACATTCATTTGTCAAAATTTGCATAGTTTCACGTGACATTTCCCAATCTTTGCATCATTCTCTGAGAATCTTCATGTGATACACTGGAAACTATCACACGACATTTGGTAATATTGTTGTTATTTTTTCAATTTTTCTTCATTAGTCTAGTGTCATTCTTTGCGCGAGACTGCACAGTTTTGCACGCGTCAGTGAGAATCTTCACGTGAAAGTGCATTTCTTCACGCGATTCTGACACCTTTTTTTTCAAAATAGTGAGCTAATTCCTATTATTCAAATGTACTTCTATCAAATTTGGTCTCTGATCTGGTTCTATTTTTCTGCCCTCTATCTTCACACAGTCTAAAACTTGGTTTCTTGGGTTGAGAATTATGTGATTCTTGCTTAAACTGGTCTCGTCTCATATCTTTTTGGTCTCTTTCATCTACATCATCATGAATTGTGTTGCAATAGTCATCTCTTGGCTATTCTAGCCTCATCTTTGATGATTTGCACCAAGGATACATCACCCTTTGGCACTTTCTATGCGCTTAATTTGAGATGGTTTCAAGTTTGGTCCTAGTTCACATCCCTTGTTCAATATTTGTCTATGACTGTCACAACTCAAAGTGGAAAAAATTTTCCTTCAGTCAATCAAGATGAATCTATGCTTTCCACACCATTACCAGCTACATCTAGTGAGGAATCATCTTGATCTCCATCTTCGATATGTCAACCTTACAATAAGTGGTCAATTCCAGTGGATCTTAGTCAGGTTCAAAATCCTTTATTCCAAGAAGACCCAAATTATAAGAACACTCAATCTTTTCATAGTGAGTCTTTACACCTTGAATCCTTACATTCTAGCAAGATGATAGATCATAACCAATCAGGTGAGGTTAGAAAAGTTGACCTCTTTAAGTCTTGGGGTAAGTCCCATTCTCAAGACCCTCCTAACAATGTGGAAATAGAAATAACTCAAGAAGAGATTGCACAGGATCGTGCTAATGAATATTTCCATAGGATGATGGAAGTTCTCTTAGCTAAGGAGAAAGAGAAATACATTCTTGAGCTAGCCAATCAAGGGGCTAAGTTACCCTCTAACTATGATGTAGAAACACTTGTTGAGAAAGAGGAAGAAACTGAAAACTCTCGCTTGTGAAAAGAAATGCAAACTATGCAAGTGCAAATCTCTCAACTCTTGAAAGAGAAAGACAAACCTGTTACACAATTCAAGCTAGAAAGCATCTGTCCTTTCCCTTTTGACAAATATCTTTGCATGACTCCTTTCCCTAAAGGAGTTGAACTTCCTAAATACGATAAATACTTGGGTACATCTGACCCTCAAGACCATTTGAGAGAGTTTGGTGCTCTCTCCATGGAATTCATACATGACACAACCTATCTCATGCATCTTTTCCCATGTAGCTTGGGAGGGTTAGCTGTGGAATGGTTCTCTAGACTACCAACTGGCATAAATTTTTTTGACAAAATTGCCAACTTATTTCTACAATACTATTCTCACAACATCCAACATCCGGTTCATATCTGAGATATTTGCAACTTGAAATAAAATCATGGGGAATCCTTCTTGACATTTCTCCAAAGATGGAGACAAATTTATACACGATATTCTTGCAAGATACCCGAATCGAAAAAGTTGGACATATTTCTTGATAATCTTCTCCCCAACTTTGGGTATCAAGTCTAGCTACAAGGTCCTCTAACCTTTGATGACATGATTAAACAAGTTGTAAGAATCAAGACATTTATGATCAAGAAAGTAGAATTGACCTTACACAAGGAAAAAAAACAAGGGTCTTCCTCTTCAAGCAAAGATAAACTCAAATTTCCCAACAAGAAACAAAATGTTGTGAATGATGGAGTTGTGGACAATGTGACTCCCAAGCCTTCCAAGGCTGCCTTTAACCTCACTACCACAATGCAAGCAGCCAAAGCCACTGAAAAGGCTGCGGAAAATTCCAAATTGAGTACTTCACCATTTTTTAGAACTAAACCTTGGGCTCCTAGACCCAAGCGTGAGTTCACTCCTTTAGGAGAACCTCTTGAGGCAGTTTACAAGACTCTCTTGGACAACCATTTACTCACTCCGCTGGATAATTCATGACCTTATGATCTGCAACCAAGACCCTCTTGGTGGAATGAATCCACTTATTGTGATTTTCACCAAAACAAAGGTCATAAAATAGCTACTTGTCTTAAATTGTGGCATAAAATCTAGGATCTCATCGATAGTGAAGTTATTGCTGTGGGTGGTCACAACAAGAATTCTGATCACCAAGCTTTCAAAGATTTGTTTCCTCCTCATGGAAAAGGTGAATCATCTAAAGGCAAAAATACTGATGCTAAGGTCAACTATATGTACACCAATAATGACAATATCATTAATATGGTTGAACCTGTTGATATTGAATATTGTAATGTCATCATTCTCAAGAGAAGGGAAGATACTTCCAAGTCCAAAACACCTTTCATTTTGTGAGGGTCTACGCCTCAGTCTTTTGAACAGGAATAGTCTCAGATCAGTGCTAACATTGTTACTCAATCTCATGCTAAGATTATCCTCAAAGGCCCCGAGCCTTCTATGACTACATCAACTCAACCTTCAGATAAAGCTAAGGTTGACTCTGCCAATAAGAATCCAAAATTGGGTTCCTCATCTAATGTTGTCAATTACAACATTCTTGATCAATTGCAATGTACTAATGCTCAGATAACTATTTTTGAGCTGTTAAAAATCTCCCCTGCTCACAGGGAAATCCTGGACAAAGCCCTCACTAAGGCAAATGTCCCAAAAGATCTTGATCTCAACTAGTTTCAATCCATGGTAGGTCACTTGACCTCCTCCCATTATCTGTCTTTCTTTGAGGAAGATGACCATTATTTGAGTCACCCGCATAACAATCCTCTGCACATTGAAGCCATGATTGGTCCAAAGTGTGTTTTCCGTGTTCTCATAGATAATGATGTTGGACTCAACATTTTCTCTACTAGTTTCCTTACTGAGTTAGGCTATGGTGAGGACTACATTGATGCTTGCAAAAAGATTACTATTAAGGCCTATGATGAGGAAGAATGTAAATCTAAGGGGCTAGTTGTGTTGCCAATCAGAGTTGGCCTTGTTGAACAAGATGTTATTTGTCAAGTGCTTGACATTCCTTTGGCATACAATATTCTATTAGGAAGGACACGAATCCATGAAATGCAGGCTGTCCCTTCCACATACCATCAATGCATTAATTTCCCATTCCAAGGATCTGAAGTGACTATACCCGCTAATACACGCTATGATTGCAATGCCCTCACAAAATCTACTGACATCTTTGTGCCTACCAACAGAGAATCTATTGAACTCCTTGAGTCCAAATTAAAAGAAATAGAAAAGAGTTTGATACTCAAAGAAACTGACATGGGAGGATATCAAATTGAACCTGTGCTATCTATTACATCTTTGCCTTTGTCTCCATGTTCTTTTGGGAGACCTTCTAAGAGCACTATACCTTCTACGGTTCCTCCTCCAACAAAGTATGGTGGTACTTTTTAACAAGCCACATTACCATTAGAAGAAGAAGCTAAAAATAGAGCTATCAAAGCTTGGATCTATAAAGGAGAAGACACTTCTAAACAAACTACTCCACCTTATGACATAAAACCTGAGAAATATGGAAAAGGTCTATCCATTATGAAACATTTTGGCTACAAAGGAAATGGTCCCATAGGTGTGAATCATAAGGGCTTGATTGCACCACTTGAAGCTATTGGTCACAGAACACGTGACTCTATAGGTATAGGCTTCCAAAAACTCACATTTCAACTGCGTATAAACAAGTTCATACCTTGAGAAGTTAAACAACCAATACCTAAAGAAACATCTAAAAGTAAAGAATCTGAAGACAGTTATGATGAGGATAGTTTTCCTCATCCTATTCCTCCAGCCCTGGCAATATTCTTTGTTGAGCCAGATGACTTTATACTGTGTGTCAGTATGGTGGACACTAACAATGATTCTGATGACACCACTTCCTTATCTCCATTAACTTATGAGGAGTGGAAAGAAATATATGCTCTAAATCTAGGACATTAGGGTGATTTATACATATCGCCACACTTTTAGGAATAGTTTGAACAAGAATCCCAGTCACTTCTCACTACACAAGAGGTAGCTGATGCTACAAACACTAATGAGGTACCTAGGTCAAAAGGTGCTCATCTGACCATAGCATAGGTTCTTGGTAGAACTCATCCCAGCTGGGGACAAAGGGTTGATTTCACTCATGTTCTTGACATGACACCTAATAATGAAACAAACTCTCATGAATATGAGTTTGACAACTTGTCATTTTCCACCTTTGACAGAGATACAGATATAGCTAACACATATGAAAACCTTCTTGAAGTAGGTGAAAGGTCTAGTGTCAGGTTAAATGAGTCTGACTCCCTTGATGTTAACATGTCATCTACTACGGTTGCTAGGAATCAAAGGAATTTGACTATACCTCTGGATGAGATCGCTTTAGGTCTCAACTTTCTTGTCCATGCTTTTGATGATTATACCATGAACACACTTGAACCTGTCACTTCTCTTTCACTTTGCCATCCTAAGCTTATAGACTAGAACTCTACCTCCCTATCTAATGAAGTCCTTACGTTCTAGAATGATTATGCTCTTGCCTATTACCTACATGCTGTCGAACCTGTAATGTCCTCCACTAGCAAAGCAAGTGTCAACATGACTAAGGCTGACATCAAGTATCTTAGTCACAAAATCAAAAGAAGAAAAAATAGGCACTCTGATGGTGAAAATCACATTGTGGCAGTATCAGAGCCTAAAATAGTCAAAATAAAAGACGTATCCAAGGGTGAAAACCTCTCTGAGGTGCTCAAGGATGGGATACTTGATGCACTTCTGAGTCATTTCTAGGAGAGATCATCTGTGCTTATTGAACCAACTCAACCTATCAAATTGGGTATTGAAGATGAACCTCAGATCATTCATTTAGCACAATCACTATCAGAGGCAGAAAGAGAGGAATTCACTACATTCTTCAGAAACAAAAAGATAAAATTTGCATGGAAATATGTAGACATGCTGGGATTATACCCTACTCTAATCATGCACCATTTTTCCATTGCACCATGTGTTAATCCCGTCAAGCAGAAGCTTCAAAAAATGCATCCACATGTGGCTCTACTTGTCAAGGCTAAATTGGAGAAACTGCTTAAGGCAGTGTTTATCAGAGTAATTGACTATGCAAAGTGGATCTCTAATATTGTTCCAGTATCAAAACATGATAAATCTATATGAGTCTACGTAGACTTTAGAGACTTGAATTTGGCATGTCCTAAGGATGATTTTCCATTGCCTAATATTGATATGATTTTAGATACGACAATAGAGCATGAAATGTACTCACTAATGGATGGTTTCTCTGGCTAGAACCAGATAAAAATCATGCCAGAGGACCAAGAGAAAACTAATTTCACATGTGCTTGGGGCACTTTCTATTGGAATGTCATTCCCTTCAAACTCAAAAATGCCAGTGCTACATATCAGAGAGTTGTTACTACTATATTTCATGACATGATGCATAAAATAATGGAAGATTATGTGGATGACACTTTAGCTAAGAGCATGCACCGAAAGAAGCATCTTACAGATCTAGGTCCTATACTAGATCATTTGGAATAGTTCAATTTGAGGCTCAATCCTAAGAAATGCACATTTGGCATAACATTTGGAAAATTACTTGGCTATATCATCTCTACCAAAGGCATCAAAGTGGATCCTGCAAAAGTACAAGCTATCATGGAAATTCCACCACCAAAGAATATCAAACAAATGAGAGGACTTCAAGGTTGACTACAGTCTATCCATCATTTTATCTCACAACTGGCAGAAAAGTCACAATCATTCACCAAGACTTTACACAAGGGTGTGGCTTATCAATGGAACAAAGAATGTGATGAAGGGTTCACACAAATCAAATAGTATATTGCGAATCCACCAATCTTGATGCCTCCTATTCATGGGAAGCCACTTATACTTTACATTTTTGCTATAGATACATCATTGGGTATCCTATTGGCTCAAGAATATCAGCACAATGAAAGGGCTATCTATTACATTAGTCAAACTCTGGTCTCATATTAAACAAAATATTCTGCTATAGAGAAGGCTTGCCTTGCAGTGGTGTTTGCTTCAAAAAAACTATGACACTATATGCTGGCTCATACTACACGTCTAATTGCTAAAATTGATCCTCTAAAATATTTACTTAGTAAAGCTAACCTCACAAGTAGACTAGCTAAATGGGTCATGCTTCTTAGTGAATTTGATATTGAATATGTGGAAAGAAAATCCATTAAGGGACATGCAATTATGGATCAGTTGGCAGAAGCACCTCTAGTAGATCATCAACCACTACACCTTGAATTCCTACATGAGTCCATATTACTTCTCACACATCGATCATGGACTATGTTTTTTGATGGTTCATTTACCCAACAGGGGTCAGGTGCTAGGATACTGTTCATTACACCTCAAAGGTACTCTTTACCAAAAGCATATAAGATGTTGTTTCCTTGTACAAACAAATTTTTTGAGTATGAAGCCTTAATCAATGGTATGAAGCCCGCCCTTGAGTGGTGAGTAGATGAACTCAATATCCTTGGAGATTCACAGCTAGTCTTCAATCAAGTAAATGATATCTATCAGACAAAGGACGACAAGCTGGTGCCTTATAAACGGTTGGTTGATGACCTCAAAAATTATTTTACTCACATCACATTTCAACAAGTTCCAAGGGTAGATAATAAAGTAGTAGATGCCATGGCTACTCTTGCCTCCATGCTACAGATGCCAAAAAATGATTTTCGACATGAATTCCTAGTGGAGACGTTACGCTACCTAGCCTATGATTCCCCTGATTCTTAGATGATCTATTCTATCATTGGACATGACTCATCTCACTACCATCATATCATTTCCTTCCTTCATGACCAAATTGTTCTGGACACTTACACCTGGAATGAGAAATGTCACTTAGTCTGCAGTGCTTCACGGTTCATCATCATCACTAACGACTTGTATAGGTGCAGTCTAGATAGTACCCTCCTTAGGTAGAATCCAATGAGTCCAAATGAGCGTTAGTAGAGGTGCATGAAGGCATTTATGGGTCCCACTCTAATGGCCTAAAATTATCCCATAAAATTATTAGAGCTGGTTACTATTGGCCAGATATGGAAAAAGAAGCTACACAGTTTGCTAAGTCTTGTAAACAATGTACACTACATGGTAATAAAATTCATGCTCCAGCCAAGGAGCTTAATACCTTCATTATTTTCTGGCCATTTCAACAATGGGCCTTTGACTTGGTGGGTCAGATTTACCCCTCGTCCTCAAATGGACATATGTTCATAATCGCAGCTACAGACTATTTTACCAAGTGGGTGGAGGTAGTCCCTCTCACCATTGCCAATGGCAAATCAGTAGCTATGTTCATTCTCAACTACATCATCTATAGGAATGGTGTACCCTCAACAATAATTATTGATAATGGGGGACAATTCAAAAACAAGGATTTGACAGAGCTATGCTCTAAGTTTAAAATTACTTAGCATTGGTCTTCCATCTATTATCCTTAGGGTAATGGACAGGTGGAAGCATCCAACAAGACAATCCTTAAAACCCTGCATCGCACAGTGCACAAATCCAGGCGAGATTGGCATCTCCAGATCAATCTAGCTCTCTGGGCATACAAGACAAGCATAAGAACACCAACAGGGGCTACTCCCTATGCTTTGGTTTATAGAGCAGATGCTATGTTACCAATTGAGGTTGAGATTCCTTCTCTGTGAGTCTCTGTAAAGGGCCTCATTAATGATGAAGATAACAGAATATCTCAGCTACAATAGCTAGAACTACTTGATGAACATTGAAAAGTGGCATTCGATCACCTTAGAGCATACCAGAAAAGGATGTCCAAGAGCTATAACAAGAAGGTCCGACCAAGGTATTTCCAAGCGGGTGACCTCATTCTGAGGGAGAACCCTAAGAATCAACAACATCAGATCTAGAAAGGGAAATTTGAACCAAATTGGCTCGGTCCGTATGTTGTCACTATAGTGTTTGGGTTTGGTACCTATCAAATTTCTACTATTGAAGGAAAACAACTCAAAGAGCCCATCAACGCTCTTCATCTGAAGTGGTTCTACAACTGAGACATCTTCAGTTGCTCATGTATATAGCAAAGTCTTGAAAAAATTTTAAAAATCTGAAAATGTCCTGAAAGAATGATCATCTTAGTGAAAACCTAGCGATAGGCGCATTGATGTATCTCCAAAAAAAAAATCATATATTCCAAAAATACAAAAAAAATAAAAAATAAAATTGAAAAATACAAAAAAAAAGAGAAAAAGGAAAAAGGTGCCATCGATGAAAACCTGGCAAATAGGCATCATGGTAGAAAAAAAAAGAATTTCTACCAAGAAGGTAAAAACCTGGTAAACAGGTGCCTCTTGTTCCACAATGCTATATCTATTGCAACACCACTTGGCTTTACACATTTACTTTATTGCATTGCTGCTTTCCTACTTTCCTGCTTACATTTTCTTTCAAGTTACCCATCAAGACACCAACTTACATGGATTGAAACTGGTTATATTCTCAAGATAACCCTCCTAGTCTAGGGGGCACTATCCTATTACCTTTTGTGATCTTCTTCGCGACAGTCACCAGTAGTTCTCACTGCATCTGTCTACTATCGCTTAGCTTATACTGAGTCCTCTCTCCTTGAGAATCTCCTTAACATCAGTCACTAGTGGTTTTCACTGCATCTGCCTACTGATGTCTATCTCATACTACGATCTCTTCACTTAAGCATCTCTCTTGCGTCAGTCACCAGTGGTTCTCATTGTGTCTGTCTAATGTCACCATACTATCAAGATTTATCACATCCATTACAATTGGAGTTGTACTCAAACACTCTATCTATCGATACTCAGTCCTGATGATTCTTTTTTTTAGCTTGTATAGAGCTTTTGGTCACTTTCATGACACTCTGGTTCCTTTGCGAACCCTCCTAACTTGATATTGATTCAACGCCATATGCTTGGGGGCAATCAAATCTATTTTGTCCTCACAACATATGTCAAGTCAGTCATCATTACTTGGGGGGCACATGTCCCCCATTTGATCACATCTTTGGTTTACACCCGAGTCAGTAATGTTGTCACTTCTCAAGGACAACTCGCTACTGACACAAACTGGTGTTTTTCAAAACCACCATAAACAATATTTTTTAACACTATCTTTGGACACATCTGTGTTTTTTAACACACATCAGATATCACAAACATAAACATCTATCGATAACAATCAAACACAATGCACTCACAAGAACAATGGTTTTTTTCAACACCCTATACACATACATATTCAAAAACTTTGAAATTGGCTAAGCTATGATTGAATCTTTCTTTGTATGCTATCTATTCTCATGAATTTCATTGATATTTTCATTGTCTACTGCTTGTTGGTGTAGTCTCGATGATACATCAACATCAAATAAATAAGGTGTATGTGATAAGAGCTACCGCACTAAGGTGGAACAACCTCACATCCCTTGATCTTGTTTATTTGCACGCCATGGTGAGGTCGATACTATCTCCTTGCCTGTTATTGCTCTGATTGTTATTGCTTTTTTTTTTATGCATGATCACACTCATGGTTATCTTGGATTTGAATGCCTCAATACTAGTGTACTCTTGCAACATCAAATGGAAACAATGTTTAGGTCATCTTGGCTTTTATGCCTTGGTGCTTACGTTTGTTTCCTACATTTTATCCAATGAAAAGTCATATTCATATCCTTATGGTTGCATTATGGCGCCGGTGAGGGTTGTATCGACTTTGATGTTCCAAAAATGTTCAATGATGATGATTTTATGATGGGTCTCACAACCATGTCCTAGAATTGTATTTTCATATTGCATCTAGCATAGGATTACATTTTGATTCTAGACTTGCATTGTGTTAGCAATTCAGTGTTCTCTTCATTGCATTCTCCTGGGTTCCTACATTGGGGAGTTCTTCACTATCCTGGTTTCATCAAGATTGCACAAGTGTTCGATCCTCGCTCTCAATTATTCACATGTTATTTTGGTTAGCATTCATCGTCTTGCATGAGATGTTAGTACCATATACATTACATATTCACAACTCATTATCATCTACATATTGCATTTGCATATTCTCATTCATAATTGCATTTACATGAATCATCTACATACATACATAAAATTTGCATTTCATACATTGACATATATTCCAAACATGTTCATTCATTTGCATACATTCTACACCATCTAAACATCTAAGCATATAGGAAACATCTCATAAAAGACAAAATGCAACATGTGATGATACCAAAAGATGAGCTCATATATATATATATATATATCCAATGTGTTGATACAAATACAAAATGGTGCTACTTGAGCATGATCTATCTCAAAATAGTGATATAAATACATGGATGCCAACACATTAGATACATCCTATGATCTCATCTATCCATCAAAAACTAACTCTGGCCCTCTCCCTCATCACCTGGAGGAGGTGGAGGTGGAGCCCTATCTAGTGGAGGTGGTTCCTGTGCACCCTCTGACCCTCTGGCATAGGTCGAGAATCTAGCTACCTGTGATGCCTCATCAGGAACCACCCCTATATATAATGCATAATAATATGCCGCTCAAGCAGTCTGTTGACGGATCTCCTCCTACACTGCCTGTAGCTACTCTCGGAGATCCTGTATCTCCCGATCTCTATCCAAAAGTCATGCATCTCGCATGGCCACCTGTATCTTTAAGTCTCTGACCTATCTTGAGAGTTGTCAAACTCTCTCCCAAGACCGTCGTTGTGGATCCTGTGCAGGCCGATCCTCTTGCATAGGATCTCCTACTATACCTTCTTCTATGGGGGTACCTACTGCTCCTTAGCTATCTTCTCCATAGTCCACCATTGAGACTCTCTTCTAGTACCACTGTCACTGGCCCCAACGTCCATCCTCATATGTTGAGCGGGGATGTCCACCTGTACTATCTAGGGATGGGGACCTTGTTGTACCCCTAGCTGTGCCCTCTGATGTGGTGGGGGCATCAACACCTACTGCTGTGCTACCTATGGCTGTACCACCTATGGTGGTACTACCTATCCTCGGCCTACCATCCCAACCAGATCCATGAACCTAGGGAATAGATGTGTGACAAAATGCTCCCTATACTCTATAGTCACACTACCATCTGCTATATCTCTCAGATAATCCCACTGTACTAGGGCCAATGCTCAAATATCAATCATAGTGTGTCCCTGGTCTAGCTTTGGTAGCTAGCCTCTCCTCACCTCATTTGTGAATCTAGAATATGCTATGTACTCCTGAGATATGTCCTAAGGATGACTAAATTTCCGCTATACCCGCTTCTATGGGAATCTCTCTATCACTGTGATAGAATGACCGATCATCACACGTGAGCAAAACATATGACTAAGCTGCTCTACAACATCATCCCAGGCCTCACTCAGTCTCCATGGTCTCCAGACTATCGCTGCTAAGTCATCAAGCTGGGCTCACCACTGATCTATCTTACCCAACATTGGATGGGTAATCACCCCCTGTATCTGCATATATAAGGCTCTAGAGGCTGCCTCATATCCTCGCATATTGGCCTCATCATGGGAAGATGTTCCCATGCCCATACTTGTAATACGAATACCCCAGCTACCATACTCTTCACCTCTCGATAGACAATCTCATGCATCTCATAATACATGTGAGACAACATGCACTAACCCCATCCATAATGTTGGGGCCGTGCTAACATCTGCTATAGCATCCTACCCCAGCCACACTCCAGACTGTGTTGTCCATGATCAGGCATCAGATAGCACCCAAGGAAGCATGCTAGTACCATTGGAAACCTGTGTGTCAACCCATACTCACTGATAAGATCCTCCCATGGGATAGATATCCCGATGACGAGGTCATCTTGTAAAATCTCCCTCAGTGCTAGTGTCCCAAATCTAGGCTGCACCTTGTATTCTACCCTGGCTCCGTGAAATGGATCCTCAATATCCGGTAGATGTCCTCAGGGGTCATGGTCATCTCACCCTGTGGCAAATAAAATGTGTTCATTTTTGAATGGCAACGCTCAACAAGTGCTCCTAATAAACCATGATTTACCTGAATCTTGGGTACATCACATAGAGTGGTCAAGCCTAAAGTATTTAGATGTGCTATCTCTGCATCATCTAACTATGATACTAATTTGCTGATAGCTGGGTGGTGTGATCAGAAGGCAATGTCTGGAAAGTTGACCTGCAAAAAATACAAACAATAGTACAGGATCAATAATCTAAGATAATCAAAGCATAAAGAGATAATTAAGCATTAAAGACATCCTACAAACAGTAACAATGCTGACGCAAATTCTATTGGACGCGATGCAGACTGATTTCATGTTCTAATTCTTCACTTTTTCTCATGCAAAGAAGCATATTTTCGTGCAACAAAGTACTCTTTCGCTTGAAGAAGTTTTTCAGGCCGCGTGATATTTGATGTTCGCATGAGCTTTTATGACTTGTTGTCATGCCCAAAAGTTGGGCAAAAACACACGAACAAAATTTTTTAATCAACGCGTTAAAGCGGAATAAGAAAACATCACAAGGGTATCAAGTGCACACAAAATGGTGCAAGGTACAACTAGGGTTCATTAAAACCCAAAGGAAGAGTCATGCACGCAAATCGAGACAATTTGACTAAAGGTCAACTAGAGTTGACCAAAAGTCAAACATCCCTTTGAAATATGTGAGGAAGGGACTCAAGGGTCTACTAGCACCGAGAAAATCAAAGGGGCGCAAAACGAGATAGTGGACCAGAAAGTCAACCCATGTTGACCAAAAAGTCAACTGCCTCCGAAAAGCATGAAACTGAACACTAAGGTTCCAGAGGCTACAAGAAGCACTGGGTTTCAATTTCGAGGCCAACGGACATAGTTGACTCAGGGTTGACCGAAAGTCAACTGCGTACGTCGACGGTCAAGGGTGACGGAAGAGGGCTAGAAACAATAAACCAGAATGATAAGATTTAAAATTTTAAACGAATATGCTGAATACCTATACCTGTAAGCATTAAAACTTTAACATAACGAGTAAATTTAAACCCCTAATAGAACATTAATCTATTATTTTGAAACTAAACTTAATAAAACTAATCCAAGATAATCTAAACAAAACGCAATCCGAATTGATTAAATAAACAAATCAGGATATTAATTAAATATAAAGCAATCATATACTAAAGAAAAATTCCTATAAGTGATTTAAATTGATACTAAAAATAACACCATCCGTTAAAAGAAAAATACATCTATAGAAAAAAAAAATCTAATTTAAATATTTAATTTAAATCTCTTTAAGCAACAATCAAATCTGTTAAATAAGTAAGATGACATATAATAAAAAAAAAAAAAATCTTATATGAGAATCTAAAAATAATTCTAATCTAACATTTAAATATGTCATTATATAAATAAATATAGCTTAATTCTAATAATACAAATCAAATCTATTCTAAAATATGAAATAACATTTATATATAAATAAATATAAAAAAAAAACAATCTAATCTATAATAAAAAAAAAAATTCTAAACTAAAATAAAAATCAATTCTAATAATGCATTCTTTCATAGTAGATCAAATCCATTTAAAAAAAACTCATTTAATATATATATTGTTAATTACCTATGGTCAAACCGAAACTCAAATAACTAAAACATATAAAAAAAAAACAAATGAAAATCTAATCTAAATTAAAATCGAATCTAAATAAAAAAAAAATCAAATCTAACATAATATTATAGTAAAAATTGAACACATCATAAATTAAAATAAAACATGTAAAACATTTCATTTAAAACCGCAGAAGAAGGGTTTGAAACGGGCGGCAGCCGAAAGACATGACAGAGGGCGGAGGTCAAGGAAAGCGGCGGCGGTTTACCGTGAAACAGCGGCGGCAAAGTTGCAAGGGGGCGGCGAAGACTACCCGGGCGGCGGCAGGGGATGAGAGCGCGTGAATCGGGAGGGGGAAAACGGAGGCAGTGGGTGGAGCGCCGGCGGAGCGGCGCTTCCCACGCCACTGCTACCCGCAGTGGTGGGCGGCGTCGCCCGCGCGGCCTCCCCCATTGCAAGGGGCCGGGGAAGGGCTTCGGCCCTCCCCGCCCTTCGTTAAAAGATTTTGATTTAAAAACCACGCGCACAGCGCTCACGCGCTGTCAACATTTTTTGTTGATTTTTTTTTTTTTTAAATTTATTAATTTCGTTTATTACTAAGGAATGAAATTAGAATAGTTTAAACACTATCTTTTTTTAAAAAAAATAAAAATAAAATATGTTTACATTTAATGACTGGTGTACTTTTTTAAAAAAAAAAAACTCTGTATACCTCAAAACAGGGGGTATATGGGGACTTTTTTTTTTAAATTTTATTTCACATTATGAATCTACTTTTTAATCCAAAGACACTGGTGGAAAAATATAATAATTCAGAGTATGATTGAATTTTGCATAAATCTCAAATTTTTTTTTTTAGAGTAAAAGTGTTCTTCACCTAACCTGTTCATTTTCTAAAACCCATAAACTTTCATATTCCTATAAGAAAGAATATACTAACATTTAATTAATGCAAGTAATAGTCAAATAAAAAGGGAAATCTATGTTATGAAATGCTTTTCAAGGTCTTAATTTAAATTACAAAATAACATAAGAGTTCATAACCACTTTGAAAGTTCGTTTACAATAAGGGTGAAGAATTTTCTAAATAGTAAAAAGTTACAACTTATTGATCCCAAATCCTCCTTTGAAATAATAAAATTCACAAATACATAAGTTCACAATGGCAATCTACCAATAGCTCCCATCTTCCGCTTGAGGATAATTTCCTCCTTGTTATCCCATCAAGAACCTGATAAAAGTTTGAGGTTGACCATGGAGGCTCACCTCCCAACCTAGGCCTTTACAAGGCCACCCCCGAGCTTGGGGATCCAATCTGGAACGGGTCACAAACATGCACATACAACAAGCAGTAAAGGAACAAGAGACTCAGACACAAGAAAACTTCCCAATACCAGGATAAACATGAAGAAGTATCTCAAAGAGATATTTCAGAAATAGGGGTAGTGGTAGACCTCACTGAAGGAGAAAGCCAAGATCATAATAAGATACGCAAGCCTCACATGGACTTGCCAAGGATCATCTTCACAAGATGCTATCCTGAATAACCTCCATAAAC
>MU223123.1:1778594-1789562 GCA_018584345.1 Thuja plicata | reverse complement strand
TGAAATCAGTCTACCAATTAAACTATCAAGAGTAACTGTATTGTTTTCTACTGCTCTCATTTCTTGAATGGCAGAAACTCTAATAGCATATACATGCAGTAAGGTTCTTAAGATTTTACTTATGACTATCTCCTCTTCTAGTACACTTCCAACTCCTTGTATAGCATTGACTACTTATTTTATTCTTGTGTTGTACTGTGTGATATTTTCTCTTTCTTTCATTCTGAGATCATCAAATTTTCCTCTAAGAATTTCTGCCTTGGCTCTCAGAACATTTGTATCACCTCTATGTACAAGCTTTTGTTTGTCCCACATTTTCTTTGTAGTTTTTCAATCTTTGACATCTTCAAATTCAACATCAGAGAGTGAGGAAGAAAGATCTATAACCATGTAGTTGTGTTCATGCTTCTCTCTCAATTGATCTACTGTCAATACTCTTGTAGGAAACACATATTCAATATCTAGGAATTGAGTAACATCATAACCAATACCTGATAAGTGGAGTCTTATCTTGCTTTTCCATGAAGAAAAATTGTCTTTGTTTAACTTGGGCACATCTTGTCTGTTCATCTTGTGATATTGACTTAGGTCTTGAAACCTTCCTTTTTAAGCACACAAGCTTTGGTACCAATTGTTAGTGATGACTGGGGGGGGTGAATCAGTGGCCTCAAAAATTTATCCTTCAGACATTAACCACCAATCAAATAAACCTTAGATTATTAAGTCCCTACAAGATGCATGCCATGAAATACTTATGATTAATAACTGTCTGTTAGTTTTCCTTGTCTATCCTTATTCTCCTTGATTACCGATAAGTAGTATAACTATTTATCAAAACTTAGTAAATAAGCAGAGTATACAGATCAACCTAGTGTTAACTATGTCAGATACAAAACAATAAATAAATGAATCATACACACATGACACATGAATTTTTAATGTGGAAACCCTGTTAAGGAAAAAACTACTGGGACTGATACCCCAAATTTTCACTCTTCTGAAGTGAGCCCTATTAGGAGCCAACCCTGTTAAAGGTTACAAACACACTGTTAAGTGTGACCTTGTTAGAGGATTTTATACATAGAGGTTGTCACTTAGTATTGGGCATCTAGTGCTACCATCCTTGAATCAACCTCCTTCTTAAACTGTCAATAGGTATCGGGCAAATCCAATTCTACTTTAATGAATCAACATTTTTGGCACTCCTTGGGATGTACCTCAATATATAGAAGACTGTAACATCCTTCTCTATTAAGAGACTTGATGCTTCAATGGTTAAATTGAAACACTATGACCTAATTTCTAATGCAACTTTGAATTGTAGATTTTCAAATCTATTTAAGTACATTACCTCTCTGATCAATGTATCAATTCAATTATTTTGTGCTCCACACTTTCTGCTCTGTGATGCTATGCTTCACTATTTGTCAGTTTTTGCAAAATTCTTTAGCTCTCTTCAACTTGATTGATCAGGACTGTATGAAGCAATTCTTCATCAGTTTCTCTTTAGCATCCTGTTTCTATTCACTCCCCTTAATTCCCTTTCCATGAATGTGATGTTGCGAAAATTAATTAAGCTTGTCTCTTATATAGACATGATATTCACCGTTTCTTGATTCTTGATTCTTGGCATGAAAAAAAATCCAACCAATTTGATTTAAAGCATACATCCTAATTTATCTCATAGTTAGCTTCTTGCCAACTGTACAAATCTTCTTTAAATAAATTACTGAACTTTGGTAGAATAAAAAAAATAAAACAACTAGTTAAGTCTATCTTTAGCTCTTGCGAGCTAGATATTTTGTCCATTTCTAAACTCTCTGTTCCGTTGGTCAATTCTTCAGCTAGTTGTCGGTGACAACTGGCAGTTCTATCAGCATGATTCTAGTTAGCTTCGGGATCTCTATCCATCGGGTATCATTGGATTTTTTCTCGTTGGGAAACTCTATCTTCAGCTTGTCGGGCATCCTATGGTTTTGCTTCATCAGGAAACACTATCTTCTACTTGTTGGGTATCACTATGACTTTTCTTCTTTGTCTTTACCGATAGTGTGCACTCCGTCAGTGTTGTCTGTCACTTAGTGGATACTTAAATTTTATGCATTGATGAAAGCATAACCTTTTTTCTATAGATTCTCTGAAGTCTTTGGCATTATATACATGACCGTACATATGATATCAAGTTGACATCAACAAAAATACAAACCATTAACTGATTTAATGCTTTGCATTATATTCAACTTAACATTATCAAATATTCAATCAGTTACATGTCATCAGTAAGGATTGCAACAAGCTACAAATCACTTAGGGAAAAATTATGTTGGAATGTTTAATAATAATAAAAGCCAAAGAAGACTTCTTTAAATGTTCAAATTTTGTTACACAGGAGTTAGCTTATGCAAAATGACATCTGGCACTTTTGTCTGGAGGTAATCATATACAATTTCTTTGAGTTGTGTAGGATACCCACAACTTTTGATGGCAAATTCAAGGTACCTATTCAGATAATTGCTCTCCCTCTAAACAAACTCAAGTGCCAAGTCAGTAACCAACACAAAAAGAAAAAATTGGTGAGTTCCCAACTACTTTAAGTATCCATCTTCTTGTTCATCACTATCTCCCACCTGGAGAATTCCCTATTTGTTGGCCACTCAAAGGATTTAACAGTCTCTATCGGGCTAATAGCTTTATTCCATCGAGCGTTGGTTAAGGCCCTTGCTTTTGAACTTAACTTAACATGATCTACCTCAACTCTGAAAATATTATCTATTACATCATTAAAGAGATTCTTAATGCTCTCCATGATTAAATTAAAATCCTATGTCCATGTGGGGATGTCCTTCAGTTTTCCTTCTGTCATAAATACTATGGAAATAAGTATTATATGATTCTACAAATATCTAAAATTTTCCTTTTATTATTTGGTCCTTTCCTATAATGAAAGAAAGTAATGTACTCATTCTACTCATCATGTCCTTAGCATCATAAATCTTATCATACAGACCATGCATATATACCAGAATTGTAGCAAGCTTCTCCATTGACATGTTTATGCCTAACCATAAGGTAAGAATAAGATTTAGGAATGCCATGGCCTCTACACACTTTCCCTCAAAATATTCCAAGGATACATGGGAGCTGTGAATAATACTCAACTTATTCTTTAATATTTCAACCTTGTTTGGTAGGATATCCATCAATACTTTGATCCCCAAAGTATTCTTTTCCTCTTCCAGCTCCTCTATCCTCTCAACATACTTATTTAATTTCTCATCAAACTCCATAGGGATAGAAACTATATGCCTCCTTTTCATGATCCGTGGTTCCCAAGCTTTCCAAGGGCAAGGTTTAGTAGCAAAGGTTTTACAAATGATATAAATAATGCACACAAGAACTACTAAAATGAATAACTTGAAATGTAACCAATAAAATGTACAAGCAAAGAAAGGAAAACAAATGAATGCAAACCCCAAAGTGCTTGAATCTTTTATTGTCTCTCTCTACTCCTTCCAAAATACTATTTTTGATGCTTATTATTGGTGTGGGCAGCGTCTATGACTTGAGAACCATCGAGAATTCGCTAATTGAAATGGGTGTGTGATCGCAAGATGACTTGAATGCTAGAACCAAACTGACATAGTAATGGCCCACGAGAGCTTGAAATTCTGGATCCTTCAAATGGTTATGAAGGGTTTATTATATAGGAATTGGGGATGAAATGAACGGTCGAGCTCAATACCAGAGATAGGGAGATGAATGGTTGAGATTAAAAGGAACTGGAGAAGCCATCAGTAAACTCCACCTCTTCATTTGGTAAAGAGGAGAGAGTTTGGTTGACTGAAGAGCTAATTGTGAGTTACCTTTTTGAACTGAAGAGGTGGGTGAAGTTACCCATGTGGACTAGAGAGATGGGTGGGGTAACCCATGTGATCTGATTGGAGTTATCTCTTTAAAGATAAATGAATATTTAATTGATTTATTTAATTAAACTTTTCAACATCGGAGATAATTGAATTCTTTTTGGTTTAGAATTGCTTTATTGAATGAAATTAAATTAATTTAATTGAAATTAACTTAATTGGAAGAATTTAATTAGTAAGTTTAAATATTTGAATTTAAACTATAGAAAATTGAGTTTAATTAATTAATTAATGGTAATTAATCAATTAAGGTTAATTAATTTATTAAAATTAATTATTTAATTAATTTATTAAAATTAATTATTTAATTAATTTTGGGAATTTGATTAGATGATTTGGGAATGAATTTAGAGAAAAATAGATGATTAATTAATGATTAAAAACTATTAATTAATAGATGAAAATTAGTGTTTTTAATGTAAAGTCGCAAGCCTGTCCATTTTCAGATGTCTACATTTGCCCCTCTTTGATGCAATGTGACTTGTCGCATTGTGTCAAAGAATTTTCAGATTTGATCCTGCCCCAGCTTGCCCCAGCAATAGTGAGTGTATTTATGCCCCCTCAACAAATTTGAGTGAAAAATATTGACATGAGCGTTAATTTGTTGAAATCGCATTTTCTGTATCTGGGTCACTGACTGATTTGAAAAATGCCTTATATTGTCCCTGATATTGAGTGTGGAAGTTTCTGGGGACCAGGAATAAAAATCAGTCCTTTTTGTGATATTAGGGTTTCTAAAAATTCCTATAAGTAGCCAAGAGAGCCATTCATTTGTCACATTGCCTTCTTGGAGCTCTTGATTTCCTGGTGAGTAAGTCTTCAGTTTTCTATCTTTTTCCTCCTATTTTCTTGCGATGGCGGGCCTTCCTAGTGTGATACATATATCTGACTGAGTCCGTACCTATCAGAGACCAGCTGGCTCAGGATGTCCAGTGATTTTTATTGCTTTGTGTGTCATTAATGCCTTTATTTATTGCTTTGAAAATTTTTAGTTTTCTGAAATTTGGACTAATGTGCCGCAATCACCTGCGGTTTTGCCGCAGTTGCGGTTTGAATGCTGCAATTGTAGGCTTAGTGCTGCAAATGATAAGTATGCCACACTTGAGTAGTTTGACTTCCACAATTGATGTTTATGTGCCACATTTTCTTGTTCTATTTTGCCTTCGCATAACAGTTCCACAGTTGTAGGGTTTATTGCTGCAATTGCTTTTTTAACACCGTTTGCTTGATTTCTTTGTGTCGTATCTATTGTTTCTTTCTTCTGTTACTTTTCTTAATGACTGAAACTGATGTTTTTCTAATTTATTTCTGTGTGTGTATGTTT
The DNA here is from genome assembly GCA_018584345.1 of Thuja plicata. Classification (NCBI taxonomy): domain Eukaryota; kingdom Viridiplantae; phylum Streptophyta; class Pinopsida; order Cupressales; family Cupressaceae; genus Thuja; species Thuja plicata. The sequence goes on along the minus strand of MU223123.1, from coordinate 1,784,315 downwards.
GTGCACCTGTTACTTGTGACACAACACTTCAATAATTCATTTTGTTACTGAGAAACTAGGGTTAATGAGCATATAAAACCCTAACATCGACCTATTACTTTCTAACTAGGATGAGTGTAGCAAAAAATATAAAAGCCCTCAGATTATGCTAATACCAGTGACATAAACAACCTAGCATGAAATATTTAAGTTTAAAACAAATTATTTGACTAGTTAATCATGCATATTAGTCTAAAATGGGCATTATAACCATGTAAGAGAGTAACTATGGAGTGTGCATGAAGCTAGGAAGGAATGGGTAGCATAACGATGCTTTGAGATTCCTTCAAAATCTCTGCATAACAACACTACTATTCAAAAATTGAGGCCTATTATGAGCTCCAAATCCCTTCAATTTATAGAGGAATGGGAGAGAGAGAGGGGAGACAAGGTTCATTAATGGAGCCCCCAAGGTCATTAATGAGGTGTAAGAGCCATTAATGCCTTGGGCATCAATGAGGGATGGGAAAGAGGGAATATCCATTAAGGGGTCATTAATGAAATTCATTTAAGAGGCATGGGACGGAATAAGGCTCAACTTGGCAAGTTGGTCTTTAAAGAAGTCATGCTTGAGAAAGTTGACTTTCTCAAGTGGGTTGAGTTGTTAATCATTCCCTAATGGAATGTGACAACATTAGGAGGGGGTTTAGGATAGAATTAGAATGATGATTAGATTATCATGGGGGGAATAGGTTGAGATGGGTTAGAACCTAGGGTAGAAGTGGTTGAGACAGGTTAGGTTGGGGTTTAAGGGAATATAAATGAAATGAATTAAACTTATTTAATTCATTTAAAATATAGGAATTAATTATTTAAGCATTTTATTGTTTTTTAATAATTAAGGGGACTATAGCCATTTTAATTAAATTAATTAGGCTAGGGGAATGGGTTATTTGCAAGTGGTTAATTGATTTAGGGGTTTATTTAATTCATTTATAATTAACTAATATAGCCATGTTTGAGTTTGATTTGAATTATATGGCTATAATAGTTAATATAATTGAGTGATAAAAATCACCTAGGACATTAAATTTGATTTAAAAAATGAATTATGCCAAAGTAACATTGTCATGACATAATTGGGGGTATGATCACATTTAGAGAAAATAGGGTCTATAGTTGGAATAGACCAAATTTAGGTGGTTACATTTTCCCCTATTTGAATTGATGTGCGAGCAGCGCATTGATTCAAAGAAAGTTTTTGATTTTGACTTCTGAAAGATTGAGAATTCTGTTCTTGGTTGTCGAATGAAATGTTGATAAGATCAGTCTGACACTTGATCAAACTAAACTAATAAAATTTACCTTGAACTTGGTTGTCATCCAAAGGCCAATAAAATATTTTTAAAGATACCAATTCTAAACTTGGTTGTCGTCCAAAGATTGATAATACTGATTCCGAACTTGGTTGTTATCTAGAAGTCAGTAAGAAGCTACTAGGAGCTTAATAAGAATATTTTAAAATGAGGGGGCACAAGATATCCAGCTTATGAGAACCAAAGCTTTTTATCTAACAGTTTTGACTTTGTCAAGGAAACTATCATGCCCCTAGTTTGTTTGATAATGAAGTCATTTTTGATGCTATTTCAAGCAAAAATTTGATTGATGATAGTGTGATCATGCCCCCTCAAGAATGAAATCAAAGGAAAGGAATAAAATCCCTCAGTTGAAAGAATGTATCACTTGCAGGAAGCGGTTAGGGAAAGAAAGAATGGAGTAGAAGAAGTGGAAAAATATGGTGTGTTTAAAAATAAACACATGAGTACCAAGTTAATTACATGAAAATGTGAGTGACAAGACTGATAAAATGATGTTAGACCAAGATTTATGATAAAATGTGCAGTATTGACAGATTTGTGGAACAAATGAAGCAAATCTGCAGTTTTTAGAACTGTCACAAAAATGGCACTGTGCTGCTGAAAACATCTTAGGCACCTTCGATTTGGTTCTTGATTGACTAAAAAGAGAACATAAATGTAGTTGTAGTTGCTTGGGAGGAGTTTTGGAACTCCTAAATGGCTTAAAAGACCCATATAAGCCTCAAAATTTACCATTTCACTATAAATTTTCACTTTCCTCCATAGTGATTTTGAGAGCTGTATAGAGAAGATGGTAGTCCCTGTGAGGAAGCATCATTTCGAGATGAGCCATAGACATTAGCGCCCAACCGACTACCCACCTCCGGTAAGTGCTCGTAAAATTACCTTGTGAATTTTGCAAATTTCAATTTCATGCATTTTGTAGCTTTTATAGCTAGTTGAATTTTGAGTCGCATCTAGTATTCTGGATTGCAACCTGCAAAACCCGTGTCGCATCTGGTATTTCTTGGATCACATCCAGTTTTTTTGGATTTCTACATCGTATCCAAGATACTCTAGATCACATCCAGTTGCCTTGTTTTTGTCTTGTTTTGAATTCCTTGTTGGCTAGGTTTCATACCCTTCTCATTTAAGCTCGTACCCTATTTTTAAGGTCACATCCTGTATTTCAGGGATCGCACCTTGTGGTCTCCATCACATCCTATATTTTTAGGATCATATCCAGTAAAGGAGATCACACCCTATCATTTCAAAATCACATCTGGTTTAGAAATTTAGTCTTTTGGACCTGTTTGCTTGTCGTGAACCTTGAATTACTTAGCTGATTAGGAGTCTGCATCTGTTTTGTAAATAGAATACTGATGTATCATTGTGTTTGTCAAAATAAACCCAGTTTGAGGTAGTTGCATTTTGCAGAACCTACCTCAGTCATGTGCTTGCTTTATCTGGATGAATTTCAGATGATGAGCATACTATAGTGATCCGATGTGGATTACGTTCTTTGATAGGCTTACCTAAGATAGAGGTAAACTAAGGGTTGTTGACTGCTCTTTCCAAGAGATGGCAGTCAGAACACAACACCTTCCATCTGTCGATCGGGGAGATCACAGTGGCTTTGGAGGATGTATGGAAAATACTTTGGGTTCCAATGATTGGTGCTGAGGTGCACTTTGAGTCGACGACTGATGTGGTGATTGGTGCTGCACGTCGAAATTTTCAGGATGAGACGATTGATCGCATATATCTCTCATGGGATTATATGGTTGATCATTATGATCGATTATCCATGTACTTAGTAGGTTTGATAGGTGGCATCCTGATACCAGACATAGGTTAGCATGGATTCATGGTTGGATGGGTAGACATGTTAGAGAAGATCGTTACCCACAAACAGAGATTTGCATGTGGCAGTTATATTTTAGCCTATATGTATCGAGAGATTCATGAGATAGTATATCATTATAACCGTAGTATGACTGTGGGTATCCTTATTCTTCAGATCTAGGCTTGGGAGTACATCCCTGTTACATGGCTGATTATAGAAAGACAATGAGCACTTAAGCAGCCTTACATATACATGTATGTAGGTCTCATTCAGTAGCCCCATCTGGGCAAGGTTGAGTACTGGCATCGACTCTTTGATGATATGACTGAGGTCATTTAGTAACCATATTTAGACTGTGAGGAGTGGACCTTAGATGTACAATAGGTTCCATATTTATTTTAGAGCTGATATCTTATTGGGAGGACTAGATATGTTATAGAGTGGTTTATTCACACCTGAGTGCTGAGACAATATGGCTGATGGCAGGGTAGGATACGAGATATCACTGTTTATGCATGGATTTGAGATGAGGCACCATTGTGGGGTGCCCATTTGAGATACAAGACTGTGCATCAAGAGATTCATGATATGGTTGGAGTAGACTGGGATCTCTGCCTTGATGTGGTTGATGTAGGTGTTTTAGATGGATATGCCGCAGAGATGCTCCAGTACCCATTTCCTCATTTCACAGTGCCAGAGGAGGTTATTCCTTGTATAGAGGAGCCTTTAGATTATGATTCTGATGACTCTCCTACTACAGGGGGGGGAGGACCATAGAGAGATAGGGATGCTGATAGACATGGAGGTCGGGATGGTAGTAGGGATGGTGGAAGAGATGGCAGACATCCTCCTCCAGATGACATCGATGATGGAGATGATAGGGGTGGTGGTGGTGTGGCTGTCAATACAAGTGGTGTGAGTGGTAGTGGATAGGGTAGGCACCAGAGATTTAGATTTGTAGCTCCTCAGAGGGATCCTAGTCTACTCCTTACTAGGGATCAACAAAGATAGAGGCAGTAGAGGTCATAGGATAGACCACAGGATAGGGGATATGACAGGCCTTAGGGCCAGGATATAGGTAGAGATGGAGATCCTCTTTCTAGGTGTGAGCAGGAGAGAGAGTAGCTGAGGGCACAAATTATAGATCTAGAGGCAAAAGCCACATCAGCAGAGTCCAGACTAGCTATATTAGATGCCTTGCTTATAGATAGGGACAAGCAAATGGAGAGACTCTGAGTAGAGAGAGATGTACAGGCCCACACATCCACACATAAGGGATAGAGGGCCACATATTATTATGCTCTTTATCATGCGATAGTGCCAGAGGGGCAGAGAGCGGTGTCATTTTCTTAGTTGGCTCAACAGTTTGAGGGAGTGATGCCTCCTCCTCTGCCATTTGTACCTCCTCCTCCTCCTCCAGATCAGGGAGAGGGGGGGGAGTCAGAGATGATTTATATTGTCATATTTTGTATATATGAGTTAACATTGTATATCTAGATCCTTCTAAGATCATCTTTTGTATATGACATTCATATATGTATATCTGATTCATTCTATCTCACTGATACTCTTTATGTAGACTTGTGCCATATTTTGATATTTGGATCCTATTTTGAGATATATATATGTGATGCGCTTGCTCCTCATTCTGACATGTTTTTATGAGTTCTAGTTTCTCTAGTAGATGTGATAGATGTGATTTGCACATGCGATGATATCTTGGTCTCATGATGAGTTAGATTAGATGGTAACATAATTTTGATTTGATCACTGATATGATACTTATGTGAAGATGCAAATGTATTTTTTTTATTTTCTTTATGCAATTAAAATGTATGGATGCACTTAGGATGTGAAAGTAAAAATGCAATAACTTGGATGCTTTGTTTTGGTATTGTCTTGTTGCTTCTTTTTATGAATGCAAAATGTATGCTATGGATGTGCAATGATAGATATATTAGTAATATGGGTGATGTAATTAACTTGGTTTAGAAGAAGAAAAATTGAGTTAATTTGGAGCTCAAAATTCCTTTAATGCTTCTCCTTTCTTGTTTATATTCCATGCAGTTGTCAAAAATGTAATGATCTGAAGACTCTTAGGAATTTGTCACTGGTATGCAAATATATAGGTTTTTATCATCATTGGGCACTCTTTTAGAATGAATACCACCTGATAGTACAACCATCACTAATACCCACTAATATTATGAAAGTATGAATACTATGTTTTATTGAAATGTTAGAAATAGACTTAGGCATCAAGGCATAGAAGCCAGGATAACAAAATAGTCACCTTCCTTTTAATATACCAGATTCTGATTAAGGAAAGATATTGGACCCGCAATGATCTTGAAAATTCATATCCTTGGGTACATTATGCTTCGTATACCTTAGTGATAATCTGGATCTAGAAAATAGACAAGGAAATTGTTTCAACCTCACCGTAGTTTACACATAACAAAGATCGAGATATATGCGGCTATCCACCCATAGTGGCAGCTCTTACCATAAACATCTAAGTTAGGTGAAATTTATAGG
>MU223123.1:1765568-1778530 GCA_018584345.1 Thuja plicata | reverse complement strand
CTAAGAAGACATAATAAATCATCAATTGTGAATCAATCAAATAAAATTTATAATTACTTAGATGCCCCTAGTTGAAAACATCATCAGGACATGAAAGAATCATAATCAAACCAATATCAAACTGTGTTTAAGTAGTAATTATTCATTCATTTGTCAAACACAGTAGAGATTCATCAATAAAAAAAATGGAATATAAGCAATATGGTGTTTCCATGCCTGTGCATTGATAGGATAATTTGTTCATGTTTGCGATCCAATATAGCCTTGTAGGAACTCCGTTAATGTAAATGTCATGTCTAGATATGTGATGTTTGAAAAGACACCCTTGTTTTGGAAAGTGACATCATTTTGCATGTATCAAGAAATATTATGTTTGCGAGGAAAACCATCCTAGAGAAACCTAGAAACCACAACCTACCATGCCAGCAAAGATGCCCCCAGTGCAAAATGACTTATTCCTAAGACGTATATGTAGCCAAATCCCCAGCGAGGATAAGATAGCCATTTAGGAAATGAAGTCAATGTTTGAGCATAGGTATAATTATGAAGGCCTAGTGTCAACAATGCTTTGATAGATGGGGCGCAGAACACAAGTGATGCCTGATTGCTAGGTTTTCACCACTTGACAAGATCTTTTCTTTCTTTTTTTGCTACCAAGATGCCTGTTTTACCAGGTGCTCATCAAGGCACTTTTCTCTTCTTCAATTTTTTTTTCTATTTTTTCTTTTTTGAATGTTTTTGTAGTATCAAGGTGCCTTTTTAACAGGTTTTCACCAAGGACACCCTTTCTGTAGGACCTTTTTTCACTATTTTTGGATTTCTTCAAGATCAATTTTTTGAATGTTTTTGGTATTTTTCAAGAACTATTTGTTGTACAAGCGCTGCTAGCCAAACATCAAGTGTAGAACCACTTCAAATGTAAAGTGTTGATAGGATCTAGAAGAATGTCTCCCTCAGGTGTAGCCAGTTGATAAGATTTAGTCCCAAAAGTAGCAGTGATAACATAAGGTCCCAGCCAATTAGGTTCAAACTTTCCTTTTTGTTCTCTGTTAGGCTGGTTCTTAGGATTTTCTTTGAGGACAAGGTCTCCCACTTAAAATTTGCATGGTTTGACCTTCTTGTTGTAGCCTTTGGACATACATGCTTGGTACACATTTAGGTGATCAAACACCTATTGTCTACACTCATCTAGTAGGTCTAAATAATTTACCCGATCAATGCGGTATTTCTCATCAGTAATCAGACCTTGTAAAGATATCCACAAAGATGGGATTTCAACCTTAATAGGTAATAATGCTTCAGTGCCATTGACTAAAGAAAATGGCATGGATCTAGTTGGAATTCTGATACTTGTTCTATAGGCCCATAGTGACAGATTTAGTTGTAGATTCTAGTCTCTACCAGACTTACTTACAGTTCTGTGTAGGATTTTTAGAATATTTTTGTTAGATGCCTCAGCTTGTCCATTACCTTGAGGGTAATAGATTGAGGAGTAGTGTTGAGTAATGTGGAATTGTTCACAAAGGTCATCAATGTTTTGATTTTTAAATTGGCCCCCATTGTCTGTTACAATTGAAGAGGGTATCCCATATCTACAAATAATATAGTTCAGAATGAACATAGCCACCTATTTGCCAGTGGATTTGATTAGCGACATGACCTTGACTGACTTTGTGAAATACTTAGTGGTTGTAATGATGAACTTGTGTCCATTTGAAGAATTAGGATATATTTGTCCAACCAAGTCAAAGGCCCATTACTGGAATGGCCAATGTGTTATGAAAGGTATAAGTTCTCTGGTAGGAGCATGGATAAGATTTCCATGTGTCTGGCATTTATGACAGGTTTTTGAAAACTGAATAACATCTTTTTCCATGGTAGGCCAGTAATAGCCTACTCTGAGCAGTTTCTTTTCTAATGAAAAGTTGTTTGAGTGTGATCCACATACACCTTTGTGGACTTCTTTTAATGTGAGATTAGACTCTTTGAGTTCTAAACACCTAAGAAGTGTACTGTCGATACCTCATTGATATAGGTTGTTAGTTATGAGGACATAACGCGACATTTCCCTATTCAGGGATCTTTTCTCATTTCTGGATAGATTATTAGGGATGGTTTGGTCAGAAAGGTAAGCAATGATATTGGCATACCAAGATGGGTCTGGGGTGTTCAAAGCACATATTACCTGGTATTCATGGGTATCAAAGTCAGGATAGGATAGTTCTTCCACCAAGAAGTCATAGCATAATTTATGTTCTTCTAGTTGTAACATGGATGCCAAGGTAGCCATAGCATCTACAACTTTGTTATCTGATCTTGGTATTTGCTGGAAGGTGATGAAGACAAAATACTTCTTTAGGTCATCAACTATTTGCTTGTAGGGCAGCAACTTCTCATCTTTTATTTGGTACTCCCCATTGACCTGATTGATAATTAGTTGGGAGTCACCATACATGTGTAACTCTACAATCTTCCACTCTATAGCTAGCTTAAGACCGTTTACCAATGCTTCATATTCTGAAATATTATTGGTGCATGGAAACATCAATTTGTAAGATTTGGGAATCTTGTAACCTTGAGGGGTTATGAATAGGACCCTTGCTCCAGAGCCTTATTGAGTGAATGAACCATCAAAGTACATCTTCCATGGATATTCAGTTAGATGCATGATTGTTTCATCAGGGAATTCAATCATTAAAGGTTCATCATCTTGGAGTGGTGAATCAGCCAATTGACCTATAAGGACCTATCCTTTGATAGCTCTTCATTCTACATATTCAATGTCAAACTCACTTAGAATCAAGACCCATTTTGCCAAACGTCCTGTTAATATTGTTCTTCTTAGGAGATATTTTAAAGGATCTATCTTAGCAATGAGCTTTACTATATGAGAGAGCATGTAGTGTCTTGATTTTTGTGATGCAAAGATGACTGCTAGGCATGCTTTTTCAATAATGCTATAATTGATCTCATAGGCGACCAGTGTTCTTCTAATATAGTAGATGGCTCTTTATTTCTTTGTTTCATCCTCTTGTGCTAGCAATATGCCTAAGGATGTAGCTGTAGCTAAAATGTATAAGAGTAAGAGCTTCCCATGAATAGGAACCATAGGAATAGGAGGAGTAGCCAGGTATCCTTTCAATTCCTTAAAGTTTGCTTCATAATGTTCATCCCATTTGAAGGTAACCCCTTTATGTAGTAATTTAGTAAAGGGTTGTGCCCTATCTATAAGTTGGGACATGAATCTCCTAATGGATTGAAGTCTCCCTTGTAGTGTCCTCATTTGACTAATGTTGCATGGAGGAGCCATCTCTAGTATAGCCTTAACTTTAGTGGGGTCTACCTCAATTCCCTTTGTTGAAAAAATGAATCCTAGGAGCTTCCCTGATTGGACCCCAAAGGCACATTTATTTGAGTTGAGCCTGAGTTGGAACTGTTCCATTCGATCTAATATCTTTCTTAAGTCAGCAATGTGAGTACCTCTTTCTTTGGATTTAGCCAATGTATCATCCATGTAGTCCTCCATGTTCTTGCGCATCATGTCATGGAATATAGTTGTCATGGCTCTTTGATATGTCACACCAGAATTCTTTAACCCGAATGGCATGATGTTCCAGCAAAAGGTGCCCCATACACATGTAAATGTAGTTTTCTCTTGATCCTTAGGGGCAATTTTGATTTGATTATAGCCTGAGAATCCATCCATTAATGAATACATCTGGAAGCCCATTGTTAGGTCTATGATCATGTCAATGTTAGGTAGAGGGAAGTAATCTTTTAGAAAGGCTTTGTTCAAGTCTCTAAATTCCATACAAATCCTGATAGATTTATCAATTTTAGACATGGAGACCACATTGGAGATCCACCTTGCATAGGCAATGACTCGAATAAATCCAGATTTTAACAACTTCTCTAACTCTGCTTTTACCAATAATGCAACATGAGGATGCATCTTTCTATGTTTTTGTTTCATGAGCTTGATCCCGGGAGCTATAGATAAATGGTGCATGATTAGATTTAGATCTAACCTTGGCATATCGGTATAAGACCATGCAAAGTTAATCTTCTTCTCTTTCATGAACTCTATGAACTGTGTCTTCTCCTCTTCTGATAAAGATTGTGCAAGGTGGACTATTTGAGGATTTTCAATAGTGCCCAAATTTACTAGCTGTGTTGGTTCAATCAGTACTGAAGACCTTTCCTAAAAGTGTGTGGGGAGGATATCAAGAGTCTCATCCTTTGGCACCTCTAAGAGGTTTTCACCATTGGATATGTCTTTTTTCTTTACTATTTTGGGATCTAATATTTCCATAGAGTGGTTTTCACCATCAATCCTCTTTTTCTTTTTAATTTTTAGTTTTTGACTGAGAAACTTGGTATCCTCCTATAAAATGTTCTTGCTCCTTTCATTGGTGGAAGAAGGGTAAGGTTTACAAGCATTGAGATAGAAAACTAGGGTATAGTCATTGGGAAATTTGAGGATAGGAGTAGGATTTGTTTCAGTCCAATCAATTAGGTCTGGAAGTACCAATAATAGGGAGTCAGTCTTTGGGAAGGACAACATCATGTTAGCATCAAGACTATTAACCAACATGACATGGTTTGTTAAGTTGATTTCTTCAATGTTTAGATCAATAAGAGTGAGATCATTGTTAAAAGGGTCATTGTTAGTTATATGCGGACCAAACTCTAGTGACTCGTAAGTAGAAATCACATCATCATATCTCCATAAAAGGAGGCTTCTTTCTTGTAGCCTATGAAATTATTCTAGACTTATGTAATCACCAGTTTCTTCATTAATGATCAGGGGAAGGAACTCTTCTTCTGCTTTAGGATTATCAGTGTTGTTGGGAGTAGTGTTAGATTGTTTATTAGGAGATGAAGGTGCCACAAACATGTGAATTGTATCTATTCCAATGTCTTCAGTGGTGACAGATAGCTAATCCCATTCATAGTCATGAGAGTCAATGACCTCATCATCAGATCTGTTTAAGTATTTAGCAATGGTTATCTGATGTACCCAGTTAGCTACCTATGGGTCAAAGTGGGGTAGATTAAGGACATGTGAAATTGTGACCAGTTTCCCCCAGATAGGATGTAAATCTTATTTTCAGGGTGTTTCTTGAGTAATTGTTGCTATTAATGATATATTCGGATAAGCTGTTATGGTGTCTCCTACCTCTTGAATGGGAGGTTGTGCTAACAATGGGGTGTGAAGATCTTGTGGTACCTCAAAGCTGGGTACATAGTGTTCTCCTTGATAGTTGGGATCCTCTGTGGAAACATGTAATAATCTCTTGTGGGACCACTGCTCTAGTTCATTTGTTTCATCACTCCCTTTATCTGAGTGTGGACTCCCTTTTGAAATGGATTTATCAGTTTTAGTATTAAAACCCAGTCCTATTTTGTCTCTGGTATTTTAGAACTCCATGGGTATAGGCTCAATAAGCCCTCGTCCTATTTTTTTTAGAGGTCCATTTCCTTTTTATCCTATTCATTTGAGGAAATCATATCCCTTTCCATACTATTCTAAGGATATCTTTACATGTTTGACCTCAGCTTCCACTGGTTCTCCTTTGTAAAGCTAGTCCAATATTGCCTATTCTTCTGTGTTATCTAAAGAAGATGTGGATTCCTTTACCATGCCATTTGCTTTGTGTAATTCTAACTCTTTGGATGCTATAGGTGTGAATGTCAAGGAAGGTTTTTCATAGGATCTTGGTGATACCAAAAGTTCTGTCAGTGAGGGAGTCAGGTCCAACTTGTACTCTCCCATACCTGTTTCTTCAAGTTTTAAGGTTTTGCCAAAAATATTCATAACCATGTACTTGGTAGTTTTAGGAGCAATTGCATCCATAGTCTCCTTGTTATGTGGGACCATGCTACCAGATTTGATATTATTACAAGTGTAGTTAGCATCTGCAGGAATTGTCACTTCCACCCCATTATGTGGGAACTTTATGCACTGGTGGTAAGTAGATGGCACAACTTGCATTTGGTGAATCCATGGTATCCCTAATAGGATATTGTAGGCTAAGGGTAGATCCAGTACCTGACATGTGACATTCCTCTCAATTGGGCCAACTCTGATAGGTAGAAAAATAAGACCTATGGAGGATCTTTCTTCCTCATCATAAGCTTTGATAGTTATTTTGCTTCTAGAGTCAATTGTCTATTCTGAGAGACCTAGTCTCTTGATTAGATCAAGTATACAGATATTCAATCCTGCACCTCCCCTATCAACACACATCTAACACAAGATTTATGAATAAGGACTTCAATATGGAGGGATTGATTATGTGGATGTGTTAATGAATTATCAACCTCTTCAAAAAAGGAGAGGTAATATGGCGTGGAGATGTGATTGACCATCACTTGGAATTTGTCTATATCAATATCCTTTGGGATGTTAGCAGCATGTAGAGCCTATTCTAAGATTTCCCTATGTACTGTGGATATTTTGAGCAACTCAAAAAGGGAAATTTTGGCAGAGGTTCGTTGCAATTGGTCAACCAAGTCATATTTTTCTCCAGGAATAATAATGACATGTTTTGCTACTGGTTTAGGAATAGTAATGGTAGGAACCTTGGATGTCGATGTTGGTTTTGGGGGTCCTTTGATCGTGGCCTGTGCTTGGCTCCATGTTACGACATTTGAGTTGAATGAGACCCCTTTGATTGTGATCACATTGATTGACTCAGTCTTAATGTCTAGCATATTAATCACATTATCATTGTTGGAATACGTGTAGTTGAATTCGTTACCTTTCCCTTTAGATGTTTCTCTTTTGTTGTAATTAGGAAAGGGTTTGTTGAATGTTGTATGATCCTCATTAGTAGTGTGTCCATCTACTTTGATCTTACCTCGTTTAATGAGGTCTTGAATGACATGTTTGAGCTTAAGGCAATTATTAGTCTTGTGCCCCTTGTTTTTTGGGAGGACACAATAGAAATTATCATCCCACCACCTGGGTTTCACCATTGGTTCGCATGGTTTGGAATTTGGGAATGTGAGAACTTTGTTATCCAATAGTATTTTTAAAACAGTCTCGAGAGGTTCTCCCAAAGGAGTGAAAGTTCTTTGAGGTTTTGAAGTCCATGTCTGACCCTTGCTATTATCATTATTTTCTTTGGGTATGGGGGTCATGATTTTACTATCCTTGCTTTCTTGCATGCTATTAGTCATATTGAATACCTCAGGTTTAAAACTTAATGTTAGAGGCATCAACTACTCTGTCATTAACAATATTCTTATTTTGCTTCCACCATTTAGGATTGGAGTTGTTGGCTTTGTTTTCATTTTGAAGGGTGATCTCTCCCCTTTTAACCATGACTTCCTCAATACGAAGGTGATTTTTAATCATTCTGTCGAAGCTTGGTGAGTCTTGCATTTGTAATGCATAGTTCAATTCGGGCACCAGGTTATTAACAAAGATCTCCATCTTCTTTGATTTGGAAATGGCCCTTAAATCGTGCAAAAATCTTCCTCCACCTTTGTAGGAAGTGTGTAAATGATTCACCAGTTCTCTATTTGGTATTACATAGGTCCTTCATAGTCACATCATGTTGGATGTTGTAGGAGTAATGTTGGATGAATCATTGGATCAACTCCTCAAATGTTTTGACCTTAGGGTTCAGTTTTGAGAACCACTCTATGGCATTACCTCCTAGACTTCCTGGAAATAGTCGCATGAGGTATGTAGGTTCATGCATTTATTCTATGCTTAGAGCACAGAATTCCCTCACATGATCATGTGGGTCAGTTTCTCCTATGTACTTGTCATACTTTGGTCTTGCCACGTTGGGAGGAAATGGGACCATAGTGATACTCTTGTCAAAAGGAAATGGACAAATGGCATCCAAAGAGTATTGTGTTTTGGGTTTCTCTTTCTCCTGTTTGAGGTTTGTGAGTTATGTTCACATCAAAGTGAGTTGCTTGGCACGAATGGATATAGGAGTTGGTACCTCCTTTTCTTTGAGCTTTTCCACATCATAATCCTTAGGTAATTTGACACCTGTGGATGCTATATGGAGGAAGTATTTCTCTTTATCCTCATCAATCATTTTGTCTATTATTTTATGGAATCTCTTGCTTTGTTTGAGTTTTCCATATTCTTCTTCAGTGATTTCATTCTCACTACCAGACTCAAATAAGGGATGGTCAAACTTGGGTTCTTCTTTCTCATTTGTATCTTCAGGATTTTTTCAATTGTTATATTCCTCAAAAGCCTCACTCTATCTGTGAGGGTCGCTATCCATTTATGGGGAGTCTAGATCGAGTAGGGAATGACAAGATGTTTCCCCTTGAAAGTGTGGTGTTTTAGGAGACACTTTTGATCCTTTAGACATGTACTTGTTTCATCTTGTGTTAACCATGAAGTTGTTTCTCAACTTTGTCAATGTTTCCCAACAGTGCAAGTGAGAGTTTCAAACCGTTCAAGTGGGTGTGTCTAGGTAAGAGTAATTGTTTATTGTTGGTGGACGTAAATGATTCCAATGTTAGAGGGTTATAATGCCATGATAGTGAGATGGGAACCAAGTTGTTGGTGGAAAGTGGGTAGACCACATGTATTGAACTGATTGTGAAAGACTGACTAAGCATGCAAGGTAGACATTTGAAAAAGTGTTATGATACAACAATAGCAAGACGAGAAAAGACAACAGGGACAGACTAAAGAGCCAAAAGGGTACCTAAATCAATAGAGACTTTCTAAGAAATACCTCTGCAAGTACCCACTATCCTAAATGTGAGCTCCCAGATGTGAGCCTCTGATGACACCAAATGTGAGCCTAAACCCTAGATGTGACTATGTGTTAACTAGATGCGAGCTAGAATATTGCATGCAAGCCAGGATACCAAAAATGATCCAGGGCATCCAGGATGCAATTTTCTGATGTCCTTGTCAGATTTTTCCAGTTTTGAAATTTGCATTTTGGGAGTTCATACAGTTTGTCTGATCTGTGATCATGTATCTGCCAGACTTGCCAGTGAGTGAAAAACACATGTATCTGAAGGTTTGAATATTGTTTCTTGTTTGAAGGAGTTTATCTTTTTTTAGTGATTTTTCAGACACGTCAAACAGATTTGCATTGTTAGGAGGGTGAAACAAACACTCATCTTTTTCCTATGCTCTAGGTGGAGGATGAAAATCTTTGCTCATTGACTCAAGTACACACTCAAATGCTAATCAGAATACAACCATTACCAAGCACACAATGGTTTAGTCATAATGCTGTATTAGCCGACTCTAAATGCAAGTGAGGGAATAATATAATGAGTGTCTTGGGGCAATTACTTTTTGCCTTGCACAAAGATTATCACCCTTTTAGGGGTGAATCAAGAATTCTTTCAGTTGAAATTGTTGTAGATTATTGGGCAATCCATTTGAAACCGTCCCCCATAGAATTGCACAAGGAAAAATTGAGGTGTATAGCCCTACGAGTACTTGAATATATGTAGTCTCGCAAGCAAGATTCAAGCGGCTCCACTCTACATATACCCAAGTGTGTTCAAGGAATGATGTCAAAATTTCATGAACAAAACCGGCTCCGTCTTTGAAGGCTTTAGCTTATGAGGAAGCAACTATTTATAGTGAGTTGGAAGGGTTGGCGTAAAACTTGTCCTCACTTGGGTCATTCCTGGGAGATTTTTTCCTCAACCAGCAGGCCTTCTACTATTAAATATGCAGACACAGGATTGGTGAGCTTTGGATGTCTGGATTTTTGATTCTTCCTAAGAAGAAGAGCATACTCTCCTAATCTAAGTCATTTTATCCCAGAATAGAGTCAAGCAAAGTGGTTATTTCCCTCAAGAAATGTTGTGCCTGATTTAGATGTTCCTATTTTAACGAAAACAAGATGCTTGAAAGTAGATTTTCTTTGTTCAATTAGCCACAATATTTAGGGATTTTGCTTGTTCTATTTTTGTGTCCCAAAAATGAATTAAATGGTTGAACTTGTTCTTTGAACCACAAGATTTAGTGATTTGTGTTGTTCATTTACTGATTTAAAAGAAATTATACAATGTGATTGATTGCTTGTTCAGTTAACTCCAAATTCTGTTCAACCCATAAATTGATGTGTGAGTTTCTAATTTTCCTTAAAAGGAAAAGAGCATAGTCCTCTAGTCAGTTTAGTGATGGATTGGAAAATGTATATTAATGTCAAAAGCTTGTAAATAGATGTCAAGATGGGGGTTGGCAACTTGAAAAACCAAGTTAGTATCTGTTATTTCAACTACCATGAAAAACCTTTAATAACAACCTACAAACAATTGCTAGGCTGCAAAATATCAAAAACACAACTGGTCAAGATGTTAGAGTTAGGAAAATGAAGTGTGCAAATTTTCTAACCAGATGCAAGCCTAAAATAATTGAATGCGATACAGTATACTTTATGCAACCCTTCTTAACAGATGCGATATCATGCTCCCCAGATGTGAGCCTAAACTGAAAATGATCTGGGAAATCTTGGATACGAGCCTCATTTTCTGTGGTGCGAGGGCGTATCCCAGATGTGATTCAGAATGACCAAAAATGACCCTGTAACAGAATCCTGTGCATGCAAATTAGTGAAAAATAGGTTCAAAATGAGGCCAAGTTGGAAATCTTTCCCCACGGTGGGTGCCAGATATGTGTGTGTATATTTGTGCACCTGTTACCTATGACACAACACTTCATTAAGTCATTCTATTAGTGAGAAACAAGGGTTAATAAATATATAAAACCCTAACATTGACCTATTTCTTTCTAACTAGGATGAGTGTAGAAAATAACATAACAGCCCTCAGATTATGCTAGTACCAGTGACATAAACAACCTAGCATGAAAGATTTAAGTTTAAAACAAACTATTTGACTAGTTAAGCATGTATATTAGTCCAAAATGGGCATTATAACCATGTAAGAGAGTAACTATGGAGTGTGCATGAAGCTAGGAAGGAATGGGTAGTGTAACAATGCTTTGAGATTCCTTCAAAATCTTGGCATAACAACACTACTATTCAAAAATTGAGGCTTATTATGAGCTCCAAATCCCTTCAATTATAGAGGAATGGGAGAGAGAGAGGGGAAACAAGGTTCATTAATGGAGCCCCTAAGGTCATTAATGAGGTGTAAGAGCCATTAATGCCTTGGGAATTAATGAGGGATGGGCAAGAGAGAATATCCATTAAGGGTTCATTAATAAAATTTATTTAAGAGGCATGTGAGGGAATACGACTCAACTTGGTAAGTTAGTCTTTAGAGAAGTCATGCTTGAGAAAGTTGACTTTCTCAAGTGGGTTGAGTTGTTAATCATTCCCTAATGGAATGTGACAATATTAGGAGGGGGTTTAGGCTAGAATTAGAACGAGGATTAGATTATTATGGGGGAATAGGTTGAGATGGGTTAGAACCCAGGGTAGAATTGGTTGAGATAGGTTAGGTTGGGGTTTAAGGGAATATAAATGAAATGAATTAAACTTATTTAATTCATTTAAAATATAGGAATTAATTATTTAAGCATTTTATTGCTTTTTTAGAATTAAGGGGACTATAGCAATTTTAATTAAATTAATTAGGCTAGGGGAATGGGTTATTTGTAAGTGGTTAATTAATTTAGGGGTTTATTTAATTCCTTTATAATTAAATACTACAGCCATGTTTGAATTTGATTTGAATTATATGGAAGCTATAATAGTTAATATAATTCAGTGATAAAAATCACCTAGGACATTAAATTTGATTTAAAAAATGAATTATGCCAAAGCAACATTGTCATGACATAATTGGGGGTATGATCACATTTAGGAAAAATAGGGTCTATAGTTGGAACAGACCAAATTGAGGTGGTTATAATTTCTATGT
The DNA here is from genome assembly GCA_018584345.1 of Thuja plicata. Taxonomy (NCBI): domain Eukaryota; kingdom Viridiplantae; phylum Streptophyta; class Pinopsida; order Cupressales; family Cupressaceae; genus Thuja; species Thuja plicata. Next base: position 1,766,686 of record MU223123.1, on the reverse strand, counting down.
GCAGTTCACCAGGCGGATTCTGCATTGTCGAGAGTCAAGACCAACGAGTCTTGTGTACAGGTTCCAGCTCTCAGAGGATGAGAGGTCAGTACTTAGGGACTTGGGTTTGTACTAGATTTTCTATATGCCTGAGATCAAAACCAATAGGGGTCTGATCTCCACTCTTGTAGAGTGGTGGAATTTTGAGACATGCACTTTTTGGTTACCCACTGGTGAGTGTACTGTCACACTGGAGGATGTGTACCGCATCCTCCAACTTCCTATCTAGGGTGCACTTATTGAGTATGCCACCCAATCTGGTATTGTTTCTTTGACTGAGATTTTTGGATTGCCCTGAGATCAGCTTGGATTGTCTAGTGCTTACAATATTCTGTGGTCTAGATTTGGTTTGGGCCTCGACAAATTATCTACCTTACTAGGCAGCCAGATTTGTGGCATCTTATGCCCCGATCATCAGCAGCATGGATTTTCTATCGATTTTGGTATTGTTATTTAGAGTATGGTCAGGGACTATTCTATTTATGCTTGGGGTCCTTTCATGTTGGCTCACATACACTTTCATATGTTCTATGCACCTTACCTTAATGGTAAGTCACTTGACTGTGGTGTGTCCCTCCTACAGATATGGGCATGTGAGCATATTGTTGTATGTCATTCTGTTGGTACACATGCTCTTCCTGCTAATAGGCCCTACATTTATATGTATGATAGAGCTATCGTTCAGACTCATATGGGGCATTTGACATACTAGCGGTAGAAATTAGACATGATTCCTTACTTCATATGGAGGCCCTATAGAGATTTCCCTGTTTGGCATGGAGAGGACATCCATCTTCTCTTATGCTATCAGTGGAGATATCTGATTGGATGCATTACTGACTATGTCCATATGATTGACTTTCACAACACCGACAGGTGTAACCACCTGAATTTGGTCTGTCGCAACTATGGACCTTATTTTCCCTAAGTGTGATCATACCCTTGATTTATATCCAAATGACCCTGTTACTTCTTGGCATAATTCTTTTAATCAATTTAATATCCTAGGTGATTTTTATCACTGATTTATATTAACTATTATAGCCATACAATTCAAATCAATTTCGACCAATCAAATC
>MU223123.1:1725866-1741946 GCA_018584345.1 Thuja plicata | reverse complement strand
TTACTTTCTATTTGGAAGGTTTCTGGGTTACCAAATCTTTGTGTTATGTCTTATGTATGATTACATTTTCATGCTTGCAGTAGATGAATGAATGGTAAATAAGTACATAAATGTTTTAAAGTTTGCAAAGTTACTGATTCACCCCTCCCCTCTCAGTAACTTGGTTAATCCTGAATATTTCCAACAACCTAGTCAACATTTTTTTGGATGGTTCCTTGATGTAGTTGGATTCTCTTGATTGGCTCAACTCTTTAGATAGGCTTGATTGGCTTGATTGCTTTAGTGTGTCTTGTTTCAGTAATAGATTACTCATATAAGACTGATCTATTTGGTTTGAGCATATCCATCACTGTGTAAGATGATTGATATGATTTGATTGACTAATTGCTTTGATCATGTTTGCAACTGATCAAGCTATGTCAGATGGGCCCAATACTGGTTCACAAAGCTTATGATTATGACAATTGATAGATTGATTTGATCATTTTGGCAGTTGATCAAGCTATGTCAGATGGGCCCAATGCTGGTTCACAAAGCTCATGATTGTGACATTGATTGACTGGGCATGATTTCCCTTTTCTCTCTTGATAACCAAGTTGGTTTTATTGCTTGGGATTTTGCAATTTTTTGAATGCTTTTTTGATGAAGATTGATTTTCTCAAAACATTTTGATATTTTTAGGATTTTTGATGAGTTTTCCATTTTTTGGATTTTTTCAGGACATATAGAATCGCCCCTAGTTTGGTGGACTAGTATCAACCATGGGTAAGTTTTTGGTGTTCAGAGGGGAATGTGCTTCTAGATATAGCTTGGGTAGTTAGTCTTACATCTGAAGTGTGCTCAAGCTTTTGATCTTGGATTTCATTGATGGTGAAGCTGGATTTGAACACTTGGTGCCTGTTTGCCAAGTTTTCACCAAGGTACCTACTCAATAGCACCTGATTAACAGGTTTTCACTGAGAGAGCAATTTTTTTTCTCTTTAGTTTTTTGCTTTTTTTATTTTTTTTGGTTGTCGCCAAGGCACCTGATTGCCAGGTTTTCACTAAGGTAACATTTTGTATTTTTCTGATTTTTTTTGGTATTTTCTGGATATGTAGATAGGTGCCTTAACCATAGAGACCTCAAGGATAGAACCTCTTGAGGTGCATGTTGTTGATGTATTTGGGGAGCTTATCTCCTTCTGGTGTCACCAGTATGAATGCCCCACTCTGAGTAGAGCTGACAATGACAAATGGTCCTAGCCAGTTAGGCTCAAACTTTCTAGGTTTTACTCATTCTGCTTGATTCTTTTGATTTTCCATGAGGACAAGGTCTCCTACTTCAAATGTTCATGGCTTCACCTTCTTGTGATAGTTTCTTCTAAGGTGATTCTGATAGCCTTGTAAGTGGTTGAAGGCATGTTGTCTTCTTTCATCTAGTAACTCCAGTTCACTGAGCCTTGCTACTCTATAGTCTTCATCTATAATTAGGTTCTTCAATGATATCCTTAGGGATGGGATTCCCACTTTGAGGGGTAATACCACCTCTGATCCATAGATTAGGGAGAAAGGAGTGGCTCCTGTAGGTGTTCTCACACTAGTTCTGTATGCCCATAATGCGGGACTAAGCTGTAAATGCCAGTCTCACCTTGATTCATTCACTATTTTCTTCAAGATTTTCAAGATTGTCTTCTTTGTAGCTTCGGCTTGTCCATTCCCTTGAGGATAATAAATGAGGAGAACCCTTACTTGATATGGAACTATTTGCATAGCTCTTCAACATCCTTGATCTAGAAAGGTGTACCATGATCTGTCAGGATAGTTTGAGGGATCCTGTATCGACAGATAATGTGGTTAAGTATGAACATTGCTATTTTCTTTCTAGTTATGTAAGTGAGAGGAATTTCTTCCACCCACTTGGTGAAGTAATTTATTGCTGCTATGATGTATTTGTGTCCATTTGTTGAAGAAGGTATAATTTTTCCCACTAGGTCAAATCCCCACATGAAAAATGGCAATGGTGATGTGATAGGATTTAGTTCCTAGGCTGGTGCATGGATGAGGTCTCCATGAATCTGACACTATCTACACCTTTGTACATATTTGTGTGCATCTGTCTCTATTGTGGGCCAATAGATCCCATGTGGATGATCTTCTTAGCTAAGCTATTTTCACCTCTGTGGGTTCCACATATTCCTTCATGTACCTCATACAAAGCTTTCTGGAATTTCGTGGAAGTGAGACATTGTAGCAGCGTTCCATCTAGAATTTTTCTATATAAAGTAGTCAAGAGGATGGTATACCTAGATTTTTGGAAGATGAGGGACTTTCTCTGGTTCCTAGACAAGTTGGGAGGTAAGACACTATTTTGGAGATAGTTATAGACATCTTGGTACCATGGGGATTCAAGACCAACAAGGATGCATGCTAATTTTGTGATGGATGCCTGATGTGATGGCACCAAGAGTTGCTCTACTAGAAATTGGAATCTTTTTTCATTTCCTAGAATATCAATCAATGATGTTATGGTAGCCATTGCATCTACAACTTTGTTCTGTGCTTGTGGTACTTTCTCCAATAAGATGTAATGGAACTTGGTGCGTAGTTTTTCCATCTGTGCTCTATATGGTATGAGCTTCTCATCTTTGGTCATATAATCATTGTTGATTTGACTAATGATCAATTGTGAGTCTCCAAAGACCTTAAGGTTCTTGATTCTCTATTGAATTGCTATCTTTAGACCAATGACCAGTGCTTCATATTTTGCTATGTTGTTCATGCATGGGAAGTTGAGTCTGAAAGAATTTAGAATTGTATCATGATATAGAGTGATAAGCACTATCCCTGCCCCTGCACCATGGTTTGTACATGATCCATCAAAATATAGTTGGCATACCTCGATCTCTAGTTGTAGTGTCATAATAGATTTATCAGGAAAGTCAGAAATAACAGGGTGATGGTCGTGAATGGGTGCCTCTACTAGTTGATCCATGATCACTTTCCCTTTGATGGCCTTTCTGTCTACACACTCAATGTCAAAATCACTCAAGATCATTACCCACTTCTACAGTCATCCAATAAGTGCTACTTTGCTTAGGAGGTACTTTAAAGGATCAATATGTGCGATCAACTTTGTTTGGTGACTCAACATATAATGTCTCAGCTTGTGGGAAGTGAAGACAACTACAAGGCATGAATTCTCAATTGGCATATAGTTGAGCTCATATCCAACCAATGTTTTTCTTAGATAGTAGATGACCCTCTCTTTACCTGCATCATCATGTTGTGCCAAGAGTACACCTAATGCTGACTCCATCGCTGAGATATACAAAAGAAATGGTCTACCTTGGACTGGTGGCACCAATATAGGAGACTTGATAAAGTAGTCTTTGAAGATTTGGAATGCTTGTTTGCATTGCTTGTTCCATATGAATTTGATGTCTTTGTGCAGTAGATGTTGGAATGGGTGACACTTGTCTGCTAGCTGGGCTATGAAGTGCCTAATTGATTGGAGCCTTCCTTGTAACCCTCTTAGTTTCCTTAGGTTTGATGGTGGAGGCATGTCCAATATTGCTTTGACTTTCTTTCGGTCTACTTCGATGCCTCTATGTGACACTATGAACCCTAGTAGCTTTCCTGCTGTGACACTGAATGCACATTTCTTTGGGTTTAGACGACCTTGAATTCTTGCATTCTATCAAAGATTGGTCCTAATACTTGTAGATGATCATTAACTTGGCTAGTATGTCATCCACATAGTCTTCCATTATTTTGTGGATGAGATCATGAAATATAGTTGTCATATCCCTTTGATATGTTGCTCCGGCATTCTTGAGGCCAAATGGCATGACATTCCAACAGTAAGTGCTCCAAGGACATGTAGAATTTGTTTTATGTTGATCCTCTGGTGCAATCCTTATCTGATTATACCCTGAAAAGCCATCCATGAGTGATAGCATTTGATGTCCAACAGTTAGATCTACTATCATATCAATGTTAGGTAATGGAAAGTCATCTTTGGGACAAGCTATGTTGAGATCCCTGAAGTCTGTCCAAATTCATATCTGACCCTTGTGCTTTGTAATTGGTACCAAGTTAGATATCTAGTCTGGGTATGGTATAGGTCTTATGAACTTGGCATCCAGGAGCTTCTTCAACTCTTCCTTGACTAGAAATACAACATGGGGATGCATCTTTCTCAACTTCTGCTTGATAGGTTTGGGATTTGGGTAGCAACAGGAGATGATGTAATACTAGTTCTAGATCTAACCCTGGCATATCCGAGTAGGACCATGTGAAATTGATCATCCTTTCTTTAAAGAAGCTAATAAATTATTCTCTCTCCTTAGGGGTGAGTGATTTTTCCAAGTAAATGTTATTTGGGTTCTTTTCCTCTCCCAAATTGACTTCCTCTATTTCTTCTGCTAGTAATGCTGATTTCTCCTCTGTCAAGGGGAGGAGTTCCTTCTTTCCATCTTCTAGCACCTTAGTGAGGTTTTCTCTAGAAGATACGTCTTGTTTTAATTTTTTATCATTGTTTTTTCCTTTTCATGATCCGTGGTTCCCAAGCTTTCCAAGGGCAAGGGTTAGTATCAAAGGTTTTACAAATGATATGTATCAAGCACACAAGAACTACTAAAATGAATAACTTGAAATGTAACCAATAAAATGTACAAGAAAAGAAAGGAAAACAAATGAATGCAAACCCCAAAGTGCTTGAAGCTTCTATTATCTCTCTACTTCTTTTGAAACACTATTTTTGATGCTCGGTATTGGTGTGGGAAGCGTCTATGACTTGAGAAGCATCAAGAATTTGCTAATTGAAATGGGTGTGTGATCGCAAGATGGCTTGAATGCTAGAACCAAACTGACATAGTAATGGTTCACGAGAGCTTGAAATCCTGGATCCTTCAAATGGTTATGAAGGGTTTATTATATAGAAATTGGGGATGAAATGAACAGTCAAGATCAATCCCAAAGATAGGGAGATGAATGGTTGAGATTAAAAGGAACTGGAGAAGCCATCAGTAAACTCCACCTCTTCATTTGGTAAAGAGGAGATAGAGTTTGGTGGATTGAAGAGCTAATTGTGAGTTACCTTTTTGAATTGAAGAGGTGGGTGAAGTTACTCATGTGCACTAGAGAGATGGGTGGAGTAACCCATGTGATCTGATTGGAGTTATGTCTTTGAAGATAAATGAACATTTAATTGATTTATTTAGTTAAATTTTTCAACATGTGAGATAATTGAATTATTTTTGATTTAGAATTGCTTTATTGAATGAAATTAAATTAATTTAATTGAAATTAACTTAATTGGAAGAATTTAATTAGTAAGTTTAAATATTTGAATTTAAACTATAGGAAATTGAGTTTAATTAATTAATTAATGGTAATTAATCAATTAAGGTTAATTAATTAAATAAAATTAATTATTTAATTCATTTTGGGAATTTAATTAGATGATTTGGGGAATGAATTTAGAGGAAAATAGATGATTAATTAATGATTAAAAACCATTAATTAATAGATGAAAATTAGTGTTTTTAATGAAAAGTTGCAAGCTTGTCCATTTTAGGGTGTCTACAAAAACATTTGAAACATAAGGAGTAAACTCACCAGTAGTCTCCATAGAATAATCCACCCCTTCACTAACAACAGGCATGTTGGCTAAATTTTTAGTTAGCTCAGTAATATTTTCCTCTAGCTTAGCATTTAGCATAAGTTTCCCCTCGTATTCCTTGGCTAACTTCATAAGGCTATTATATGTCTCCAACCCTCTTCTTAGAATCCTCTACCTTGGCTCTGTTTATGAAAGATACATGAGTCAACAAATCTGCAATCTCCACATTGCTCACATTTTAGATATTCCATATGAGCTTGTTACCTTGCCTCTGATCTTGTATGTTAAGTATCTTTGGCTTTTGTGTGGCTAGGGAAAGTGACCGAATTGCCAATGTCTTTCTCCTAGGGTCAAAACCCAAGCCTCTAATTAAATCCCCAACCTTGAACTCAGAATTGAACATATGATCTGGTTGTTTTCTTATTTGTTCAATCAAGAAGTATGATTGCATGTCCCATCTAGGTAGTAGAAACATACCACTTCTTTTTTCCATTTCTCTTACATTTACTATAGATAATGTATGAATGCCAGGATCATATTCATGTAGTAATTTCACCAGTCTTTCTTTATTTTACTCTGTGTCATCCTCAAGACCCAAATTAATCTTTAATTCATTTTCTTTTAACTTGAAAATATAGCTTTTGAACTCCTTGGTCTTGAAGAATTCATCATCATACATAAACAAATTTGAGAGCAACAGTCTATCACCTATTTTGGTAACCAGTGATAGAATTGATTCTTGAGTCCCCTCATCTTCTGATGGGTTTTGAGTATCCCTCATTGATTATCTAATCTCATGGAAATAGGGACCCTTCTTAGTAATTATTGCTTTAGCAGTATCTCTCATTACCTTAGGAGCATGTTCAATTTTATGTCTTTGAGTTGTTGACCTTTGAGAAGACTCAGCTTCATTTCCCTCCTCTACTTCCACAAAATACTCTCTGCTAAAAGGCACATCTTCATGTGATGATTCAAAATCTACATGATTAACCTTGGCCTCTACTTCTGCAGCTACATCAAGCATCTTCTCCATTATCTCATCATATTTATCTAACAATGTCTTCAACTTATCCCAATATTCGAGCTCATGATAAAAACTAGGAAAAGAGGGATCCATTTCATTGAACTCCCTTTCCAATCTCTAGATATCATTCTATTTCCTTCTTTTTTATCCAACTCATCAGGAATAACTAAGTTTATGATAATATACTCCTCATGCAATGCCTCATGAAGTGGCAAAGAAACATTTTCCATCTCCTTCAGATTAACTTTCATGAATCCCTCAGGATCACACATTCTCATCTTTGCAGTATATAATCTATAGTGCCTCAATAAATCATTATGGGGATCCAAAGCCCACTTTCCTATGGTGAAATCATCTACCATCCATAACCTAGGTAAAAAGGTTCCCTTCTTCTTTGGGCCTAGGTATTCCTTATCTACTAGTGTTAATTTCCAGATAAACTCAATAATTCCAACCCTAAGAGGGACATACTTTGGTAAAATGTGAGGTGGCTGAGGAAACCCATAAACCCTAATGATTGTAAAATTCTCAAAAAGGAAATAATCACCCCAATTATGCCTTATAGGCCCATTAATATTTTCATGCAGAGGTCTAATCATTCTTCTAAGGGCAAGAGGGATTCTATCCTCTTTTTCACCTAACATATCTCTAACAGGGTCTACAATCCAATTTTGAAAATGTAAAATTAAGGAAGAATATGTAGTTCATTCCCATACCTTTGTCCACATTTGAATTGGCATTGAAATTACCATATCATCATTCAGCAGGATCAACTCCTTATCTATGTGGTCAACATTGTAATACAGAATGAGATGCATGAGGATATAATAGTGCTTGATGTCAATCTTGTAGGGATTTCTATATATAGCCTCTGGGTCACTTTAAATTTTTTTGACTATGTATCCAACATATTCATAATCCTCATTCACATGAGGATGATGAATATCCATATCCAACATTAGCAAGTCTTTAGCTACTATCTTTCCTCCTTCAGCTCACAATACTTTACACAAACCATATACCGTATACTTGAAGTAATTATGGATTGTGTCAAGATCAAAAGGCTCCTTCACATGTCTGGGATTGGTATAGGTCTACTTCCTTCCCTGGGCATGAAATTGGGAATTGCATTCTTATTTAAAATATTCTTGTGCAAGTGATATTTCCTTTTTTCCTTGTCCAGGTCTATGTTCACGCTCATGGCACCAGAAATGCCAAATGCTTCTACGAAGCTAGCTCTATCAATTCTCAGTACAAAAGCTTTCTCTTTCTTTCTTATGAATTTTGTGAGTGTTCAATAATGTTTTTCCAATATCTTCACTAGGTCAACATCCATTAAGATGTCAGGAATAGTCAACTTGGGTATGTTTAGAACCCATGGATTGCACACTAGAACATCTTACATTATATTGTTGAAGAAAAACAAGAAAAGATAGGCATCGGTAGAACCCAAAATGTATGGATTCTTGCAATGAGAACAAGTGTCCTACCATGCCTGATTATTAGATGACATTGCATTTGATGATCCTAGCAACAACTAGATCCATTCTTCTAAAAAATTATCCTTCTTTTTCTTCCCTATAGTTACTGACTGAGTGAACTTACTTGGTTCTACCATTTTCTTAGAATAATAAACTCCTCAAAGTAGACATAAAAGCTTCTTTTATGCACTTATTATCTCTGCAAATTTAATGGCTTACTCTCAAGGCAATCTTACTATATCATAGAAAACAAGATTAGTGATTGGATATGAAAATGTTGGCTATGGATACTGCTTTAAAGCTCCTTCTTGGGTACCAACTATCAGTCCATAAAATCACCATTAATGTCATACATTCATAATAATTGTGGTTAGCCGTGAAAAGGAAAGTATCTTGTCATCAGGCCACAAAATTAGAAACATTGAGAAATTTAAAAATCATTTGAATAATATGCTAGCATATCCAGCAAATCTCTATCGTGTCATCTTTCTATTTGGCCTAGACCTTACTTGTCACTTTTCAACTCTAGTTAACTGTGTTCACGGCATCAAGGTTAGCTTTATGACTTAAAATCATGTCTTGTGACCTTGCAAAAAACTATAATAGTAACCTCTGCATGGTCGCAACCATTTGGGCAAACCGCATCATAACCTCCCAACCTTACACCATCCATTGATCATGATACTGTAGATACACGAAAACATCTTGCACTGTTGTGGGCTAACAATAAAATCTCTTTCAAACCTTGAAATTATGTGACAAGCGTTTCCCTTTAAATATTCTTTAGATACATGGCGGTCTCTCATAGTGTCATGACAACCATCCTCATAACCTTTATAAAAGACTTGTGATCTTGTGGCTTGTAGTAAACATTAGTCAATTTTGAAAAATGGGACACGTGGCACCTTTTTTCATGTTTTCACATTAATAACTTAACCATCAAAAACACTTGCAAACCTATGATAAACTAGACTTAACTACTAACAGATGGTTATCACATGGTTTCAACTGTTTGGAACTAACCATTTATTATTATGCAACCTTGTGACAATCTTTCCTTAACCAACAAACTTAACCTCAACATATGGTCACAACATTAAAACTTAACCAGACTACTAACCTATGATAGTGCACTACACCTCAACTTAACCATCTCGCAAGGTCACAACCATCGGATGTAAAGAAGTAAGACCACTACAACAATGTGGCACTAATGAATTTAACCATGTCGCAAGATCACAAGTCTAAAATGTTAAGTTGATCAAACCTTGCAAACTTGCGCTAACCTTAAGAAAAAACACCGCTAGCTCGCATAGATGAATACCTTCACCAAAAAAGACTTATGACATAGAGATAAGGTACTATAAAGGTATTTTAACCATAACTGACTGCCACAGTGATTTGAAAATATAAAATAGGGTAACACCACCTTGAACTTAGGACATTTTTCCAACTTGACATGTTAACTTCCATTTGCTCGATAGATGAAATTTTTTTAATAAGGCCAAAACAAAATGATGCCAAATTTGGAGAAATTTTAGCAAAGACCTAGCCAAATTATACAGTCCTAATAGTGGATCTAATTATGGATGCATGCCTCTTGCAGGCATAGCAAGATCTCTGAATCTCTAGGTTAAGTAGACCAATACTAACAAATAGAGAAAAAACCTAACCCTAAAGCACACAAGAAAAACTAGAAACATATATACAACCTACTTACTTATTGAACCTTTTATTTACACAAGTCAATTTCTAGGATCTCAAGATTCAATTTCCTCTCTTGAAAGAATAACAAAGTTATTCCCAAGGTTCTTTGGGGTCGTGGTACAACCTACTTGGTTACTCAGTTCAAGATAAATGTGAATGTTCACAAGGAGGCCTTTGCTGGTACTTCCAAGACATCAAATTGCAAAACAAATTTAGTGTTTTTTTTTGTATTTTCTAATTTATCAAAGATTTTGATTAACTAAGGATGCAATTTTGTGTTTTAAAGATGACTACTTTCATATTTAAGACAGAAATTAAAAGGTGTAGGGTAATAAGAAATTAAATAAATTTCTGAAAATGAAATCCTAATGGACATAAACTTTTGTTGATCCTTCCTTGTGAATTGAATGACAGAGAGATTTGGAACAAACCCACAAATTATAAATCTGACAATGTCGCAATTCTATACTCAATTGATGCAATCGTTTGGAGAGAAAATGTATTCACTCGTGCAAGATTTTCAAAACCTATCAAATCATGAAGCCAACAAGATGCATGCACTTACAAGATGGATTTATAATCGATCCCAATAGATGATCTTTCCCATACATTCATCACAATAAGGTAGATAGACAACAACAAACTCTAAACTAAATAAACGCATATTCGAAACACAATAAAATAGTTGGCTCTTTGAAAAAAGAATGAATACGCTTGCACACATTCACCAATTTCATATAGATAGAAGAAAATATCACACCATGAATGAAGCACCAATTGTATATCTTTATTTCATTAAGAATCTGACCATAATACATTGTTTTGATTACAATATATAGAGTTCTGATCTATAAACTCTGAATGCCAAAATTAGGGCATCAAAGGCTCTAAAAATAATGAAAACAAACTAAAACTAAAGATTTGCTAAAGGAAACTATTGCTAACTAATACTAAACAACTTGTATGGATTTTTAATCCATTTAAAATTAGTTTTCCCATGCAAAAGGGATCAAACTTGTTAAGAAAGAAGAGAGAGAGAAGCTGGAGTTTCATTGAATGCAACTGGAGTCTTCTTCTTGATCTTTGGGTTCTCCCTTGGAATCTTCTCTTGTGGTCCTCTTCAAGGTGGGAACTAATAGAGGACCCTTAGTCCTTGCAAAAAAAACTCTAGTTAGGCATCCATTTGATTTGAAGTTCAAATTACATGCAAAAAAAGTGATCTTGCTAAAAAAGCCCAGAAATTTGGACCCCGAGCTCTGCACCAAAATTTGCTAAGGGAAAATTTGACTAAGTGTCAAAACCAAAACTGGAGACCTTGAAATTTTCGCCCTTTTTGAGGCCAAAAGGATGAAAGGATGAAATGTCTAAAGTTTTGAAAGGTTGAAAGGCTGGCCTTTATAAAAATGGCTAAGTATAGAAACTGTATTTCTAAAAATGGCTGTCTAGTTTTGAGCAATCAGTTACGGAACACTTCTGGATGAGAAGCTCATAGCCTCTGCACTATTTCTTACACTTCCTCATAATTTATTTCCTCCCTCTCCACTTTTTTGATGCATCATTCTTTCTTTTCTCTAAAAATGGTTAATTCAGAAGCAAAGAAATTGATCTCTTCATCGTGCTCAGAAATCCTTTGCATGTATTCCTTAGAATAAAATAGTTGGTGTAGGGCCTCTTTGGTGCTAACACCTACCAAAATATTTCTGAATTATTGTATCACCTCTTTCACTAGGTGAAGGGTTTGTTTTTCTTGATCTAGATACAGTTCTAGGCCAATACTTGTGAAGAAACCTTCTATCTCTTCTACCCATTCCATAAATTCTTTCTATTTTTCCAGTATGCGGGCTAGGCACTTTTCACAAACCTTAACTATTTTGGATATGCTCTTAATCTAGGTTTTGAAGTTTCCTATCTCTTCACCCTCATATATCTTAACCAAGATTTGGAAGCATTATTTCTTTATTATCTTTAGGTCTTGGAGGGTAACTCACCATTTGGTAACTTAAGAATCTAATCCCTCCTCACTCTCCATTAGATCAATCAACTTTGTGGTTTCAATCAAAATGACTCTATAAAGCCTAAAAACTAGTCGGATAACCCCTTCTTCATACTACTCAAAATCATTCTTCCAATCAACACTTTCCTAAATCAAAGAAGGGATCACACCTGCCGGTAAGTCCGGAGTAGCTCTCTTTTCTAATATGGCCTGTAATGAGGCCTTTGAACAAATTGGATCAATGGGACCCACCATATTATGAATGAATTTATTTAGAGCCTCATTTTTCTCTGTCAAGGACTTGATGGTCTCTCTATCTTTGCTCATGAATCCTAGAGCATGTTTAATCCCTAGGGCTGCCAGTATCTTGCTTCCTTCCCTAGTTGGCTCCCCTAATTCTACCTCTGCATTTAGGATGGGCCAATTTTATATTTTGTCCATAGTATAAATTGATTCCAACACATTATCTAAATCTTTCTCCCAAACCTTTGGGGGGATTTGGACCTTCAAGGTCTCCTATGCTAGTGTGAGGGAAATCCTGAAGTAATCCCTAATTCTTACCTCGTGATCATCCACATAGTTCATCCAATGATCTTCAATGTGTGGCTCATTGATATAGAACTTGCTAATGATATGACTATATGTGCCTCTGGGGTCGAATCAGACCCTAATGTTCTTATATAATTAGAGTGGGCATTCATCCCACTGAAAGGATAAGAACTTGTAGAACTTCATGTTCTAGAGAGTCTAAGGACCTAGGGAAACAGGGAAGTCCTAGCAGTTCTTCTTCTTATGCTTAATGTGATCATATGCATCAGCAAACTGTCTGGCAATTTCTAGGATGACTTCCCAATCAGATGGGTTCTTGGGTATCTTTTTTGGGTGCAGGGTAGATCCTTCCACTCTGATGTATGTAAATGTTCTGAACTGTATGTAATAGGCTCTTACTTTGGTAGCTTCTTCTTCTGATAGTCTCTTTGCAAAGTCACCCTCTATGGATATGATGATTGCAAAGATAAAAGCATCATTCACTATCCTTTAATCCAGGCTATTTTCTAGCAAATCTTCTCTTCTCACCATTTGTGGATATAAAATATGAGGCCATGCATTGGGGTCATTGACGTTTCCCCTTTTTGTGAGTCCTGGATAGTCTGCATGTGTGGCTAACAGGTACACTATATATGTACTGATGTATAATTTTGGGTTGTGCTTAACTGCGGTCAATTGTTCATCGAGTTTTTCACTTATGATAGTGGCCCAATAAAACTTGGATTTGTGATTCCTAATATTCTCTATCAATGGGATCATCTAGTCCTTGAGTTGGATGGACTGAGGTAGTCCATATACTCAACTTATCAATGTTACCCCTGCCTGGATGCCATCTTTCAAGTACCCCCTTCTGAGGTCTATCTTGCCTAGTTTATTCTTTGAGAGAGGCTGCTTGAGGTATTCCTAATTTGTGATCATATATGCATCCTCAACTTTGTTCCTGAACCACCTTAGCCATTTTTCTATGAATAAATCATAGAATTTGTCCACACCCTTTTGGAGATGGAAGACCTCTTCTATGTTTTCCAGACTTATGTCGAGCACCACTTGTCCTTATGTATTCTTTACCACACTTTCATATGGTATGTAGTGGTTAGCAAAGGTCATGATCAATTCGGAGGACATGGCTACCACTAGATGGGCTACTACATTAACTAGGCTCGATAGGATCTAGGAGGTATAGTCTTTAGACCTTCCCATTGGTTGGGAACACCTTACTAGGAACTGATCCCAGTCCATGTTCTTGATGTCGGTGTCAGTGATTTCTTTGTGTTTGTTCCTAATCTTTGAAGGGGGGTGATTCCCCTTATAAAGGTACTTCATTAGGGATGTTGTTCATTTCTCAGGCATTCCTATGAAGGAGAAAAAAATGCAAGTATCAATATCTTTATTTAAATAAAACTAAGAAAGAAGGAAAGAAAACAAACTAACTAAGAAAAATAGCAGAAGAGGGCTCTTAAGTAACCATAAATGAAATTTTTTCTCTTTCATCCATTTCAAGCTTTCAGACGCTGAAGACAAGGTTAGGGTCCAAAAAGGCCAAAAATGTGATGAACTAGGTTTGGAGAAACAAAGTCTTCTTAGAATTTTGGTGTGCGAAAGTCTAAAAATTATTTTGGAATTTGAAAGTATGAAACCTTTAAAAGGAGGACCCTGTCTTTGGTTATTTGGCCTTTTGGCATTTCAAGGGTTTCAGATGTTTTAGAGGTTCAAAATAGCGACCCTGCCAAAAGTGAAAAATGCACTTAGGTGTAAATTTCTCAAGGGGGGAAAGACATTTTCGGCCTTTTGGAGGCCGAAAACCTATGACTAAGACATGAATCCAAAAACCCTAACTCTAAAAAAAATGCAAAATGAAAAGGAAATAAGGGAGAGTGATCCCTTTGCAAGTCTAAGGGCGCAATACCCTAGGGACCTAGGAGGGAGAACAACCTGACTAGGCTGAGAAATTACCCTAAATAGACACAAAAAATGAAAAAAATGAACAGACAGGAAGAGAAGTCGAAACCTTACCTGTCAAATGCAAGGAGAGGGGAAAGTCATGATCACTAAAAGCTGAGGTCGAGGAGCAACTATCAACGTCTAGAGAGGAGGTGATAAAGATGATGAGCACAAGGGGAGGTAGAAGACAAAAACCTAGAATAGAAAAAGAAGACAAGTGAGGGTAAAAGTGACTTGGGCCACTTAAATAGCCCACGGGGTGATGTCACATGGTTTTAGCATTTCAGAGGCTGAAATGCTAAAATTTAGGTGGCCTCATCCCCTTTTTGGTGTTTCAAAGGTTGAAACACTAAAAAGTGCAAAATTTCTTCCCTTCATCCTTTTCAATGTTTCGAAGGCCAAAACATCGAAAGGTGTGAAGGTTCTTCGCTTTGGCCTATTCGGTGTCTCTGAGGCCGAAGCACTGAAAGGGCTAGGTTTGGACCTTCGGCCCTTTCTGTATTTTGGAGGACTCTGGGTCCTTTGAAATGCTGAAAGGGTGAAAAGGTCAAAAACACTTTGATTCTCCTCAACAGGCTACTCAATAACCTATTTAAAGGAATAGGGAGAGGGGTAAACCCAAAATCCAAAATAAAAAGGGGGGGTCCCTATGGTTAGAGGACCAAAATAGGGTGTGTTTTGTGGACCCATAACATTACTTTTCATGCATATAATCTATTATTTCAAGAGAAATAATGTTTCAGGAATTGTCCATGAACTAGCAATTCCAAAGTTTCTTTAGTTATGTTCTTCAACAAATATGAGTCTTCACCCCATTTGCTGTCAAAAATATATGGACCTAACTAGATAGGGTTAAATTTTCCATTTCTTCCCTTGTCTTCTAATCTCACATTCCACATGAGGACCATATCATCCACTTCAAGATTTCTGATAGTGGTTTTCTTGTCATATAGATCTTTGATCTGCAACTATAGTTTTTCATTTCATTCATATGCTTCTCTTCTTGTTTCATCTAGCTGCATTAGATCATTCATTCTTATCCTTATTTCATCATCCAAGTCCTCATCATAAGCCTGCACGAACGTGTACATTTGCATCAAGTTATTTTGGGGTAGATTGGCTTGAATACCATATACAAGGTCAAAAGATGCACATCTAGTTGCCTTTTTCACACTTACCCTATCAGCCCATAATGAAAACCTCAGTTTGGAATCCCAAGCCTTCTTGTTGTTTAATGGAGAAGAATAATATATTTGAATTCCATACTTCTGACGAAATGCATCAAATTCATAAGACCTGATATTGGTAAGTGATAAATTTTTTATGTGTTACATCACTTTTTGGTTGTCATTTATGGAAACACATCTGGCATATTGATCAATTGATTTGAAGTTAAGTTTTGGTGATTGAATTCTAGAATCGACTAAGTATAGAAGCAAAAATACAGAGGTATTTTGGGTATCAAAGATCGAGATCGATGAGTTATGAAGAGAGAGATTAGAGGAAGATACTAAGAGGTATGTATGACCTACATCTCAGATCTATTTGATTTTGGTGACGATTACAGAGAGTTACAAAGAATTGAAGACAAGCGACTACAACAGAACAATGATACATAGCAGTTAAATTAAAGTGATGATTTGGGGAGTATGACATGGACTCCTATCAAGATAAGTTAGCTTATGGTTGTGGATAATCTATATTTTGATTATGTAAGAGTGTAGACTATATATTTGATATTTGCATTATTAATTGTATTTTGTATTGAGAGACAGCTATGTAA
>MU223123.1:1640110-1684485 GCA_018584345.1 Thuja plicata | reverse complement strand
AACTTTCCCTCCATTTGCAAACACCTCAAAGCTTTTGACTTAACCAAGCTTTGATCATGATCAATTCACTCTACCCCCTACCCTTGGGAAAATGCTATAAATACAAGCAAATTCCTTTGTGTTTGGAATCCAAGAAATCAAGAGCCAAAGAATCCTTATTATAGGCATATTGAGGAGCATTTGAGGGCTTTTGAGAGAGTTTTAGCATTTGCATTTCATTTAGTATATCATGTTTAGGAGCATTTTCTATTTTCTCTTATGATCTTGGAGCATTGTTGAGCATTCTAGTTAGATTTGAGCATTGAATTTTCATACATATCTCATTCTAGGATTGTCCTTGAGAGAGATTAAGCCTGAGAGATTTCTTAACAAAGCTTGGATAGAGAACCATGAGATGATATAGTTTTTTTAGTTTCAATTCTTAGATTAACTTGTTTATCTTTCCATAGAATTGTTGCTTTCATTCTTAATTTCATGAAGGTGTATTTTCTTACACACAGTTGGCATTGATCAAATAACTAGCAAAGATAATAAACATTGATACCTATCTAATCAAAATTTATCATTGATGGTCAAATATACTAAATAATCTACTCCTACAATTGACCACAATCGGTAATAAATAATCTAATGGAACACCTAATTGACTAAGGTACACAATAGAAATATGATGGAAATATGATGAATGTGTCATGAGATCAAAGTATTATGAGTTGTGGTTTTGCAAGATGTTGTATAATGATATTTCAGAGATTCATGGATCAAATCATTCTTAAAATGGTAAAGTGTTATTCTAATTTGAACAGTTTATCAGTATTCTAGAATAAACTTTGTAATACTATTTATGTTATCACTAAACGACAAATTGGTACAGATTTTGAGGTGAAGTTTGTTGAGAATGTTATTAGAATTGACAAGATTCTATTGGTTTGATTGGATGGATGATTTTTCCTAATGTTAATGATGATTTAGAACATTCTACAATAAGTTGAACCTAAAGTGATAGGTGACCTAAAAGAAAGTTTGAAATCAATGGTGTTGATTAAGCAGACAAAATAGTAAGCAATCATACAAAAGATTATCTGTGAGATGGATATAGAGTTGGAGACTTGAGGAATAGATATTGGAGGAGTAGAGAAAATAATGTGAAGGAAGAACTATTTCAAGATCAATCAAGGATCGGTCCAGGAGATTGTGAACAAATTTGTAGAAGAGGTTTAAGTCACAGATTATATGGAAGCTTGAGAAGCTACAAAACCTTTAACAAGGTAGAATTTTATAGGTTTTTGTTTCTAAACCCTTTCGCAAGGTGAACCTCTAGATTGTAGATTTAATCCTCACATGAGGTATACTTTCAAAGGTCTTATTGTACATCTAATAGTGTACTAGGAATCTCTAAAATTATGTATAACTCTTAGAAAGAGTTTTTGTAAGCCTTTCACAGGGCACCTTCTATACTACAGTAGTGAAGTTTGTGGGTACCATCACCACTGTGGTTTTTCCCTCTTATAAGGGTTTTCATGATAAAAAAATCATTGTGTCACATATTTTTATTGTTGTGATGTTTTGTTTCATTTACTATTTTATGGTTATGACTGTGTTCAACAATAATGGTTAATGCATATTGAATCAATTTTTAGTTATGTCTGTTACCGATGTTCAAAATTAGTTTTAAAAGTTGAATTGGTGAATGTACCAATTCACCCCCCTCTTAGTACATTTATTAGTGCTAATTCCAAACAATTTCTATCAGAGCTTTAGTACTCTGAAGGAAATTTTAACAACTTGAGTAAAAGGTCCTGAGCAAGTAATTTAAGATTTGAAAGAAAGACTAAGGAAATCTCTTGTTGTAAGAAGACAATTGGCTGATAAGTTAAAACATACATGAGACTATTGTGATGAACTGTTAGAAGGAAGTATGTCTGATGAAGAACAAGAAGCCCTAGATGAATTCATGAAGGAAAATGCAAAGTTGAAAAAAGAATTGTAAAATATGAAAAAGGAATTTGAAGGATAATCAGTAGCTATGTGTAAATATCTTGAATAGAAGAGAGCTGAAGAATATGAAAAGAAAGAAGTTGAATAAAAAATGAGAGCAAAGGAAGAGGAATGGTATCACATCAATATATAGAATGCTATAATGCATGAACAATTGAGTGATTTAGTTGAAGAAAATGAAGAAATCACTGTAAAAAATGAAACTATGAGAGAAGTAAATGAAAAACTGAGAGATGAAAATGAAATGCTGAAGAATGAGTTGAAAAAAGCACAATAATAACTCAAGAAATAAAATGAGGCACATGAACATCTTAAGAGAGGACATGATAGTACCCTAAAGATCCTTGAACAACTTAATTGACAAAGGAGACCTAATGACACATCTAGATTAGGATACACTGGAAGGAGTACATAGGAAATTGGAGAATCATCAAAGACCAAGGAGAAAATAGATGAAACCAAGTCACTTGTCACTAGTCAACAAATGAAAGCAAAAAAATCTACATGCTACAACTATGGAAATCTAGGACACACATCAAATGTTTGTAGATACCAACTGGTAAGTTCTAAAACTCAATCTTTTAATGGTTATTGTTATAACTGTAATCAATATGGACATAGAGCAAGTGAATGTGGTCCTAATGCTACATATGGAGCAATATTTGATGGATATTTCTACACCTAAAATAATTATGGAGACAAAGCCATAGAGTGTAGGTCAGAATTAAACAATTTTGGATCATCCAAGCCACCCATAAACACTTATGGAAGAGAACAATATTCTGGTGTGATTTGTGCAAACTATGGAATTCATAACCATATTGCATAAAAATGTAGAAGAATGAATTTGAGAAATCATAATGGACCTTGGAGATCATTTGGCATGATCTATTATGCATGTAATAGAGTGGGTGTCTAGCCAGAGATTTCAGAAATAGTCTAGTAAACTAGTCACCACAAAATGAAGAAAAGAAAAAGTGTAAATGTTGAAAAAGTAAGAAGTGATATGAAGAAAATTTGGGTTAAGAAAGGAGGATTAAGTTCATCTAAATTGGGATCTTAATCATCTAGTGTTGAGAGTTCACCTTCTAACTAGGTCAAGAAATTGACTTAAGGGGAAGAAAGCAAATGTCATATCAACCGATCCCCAAAATTATTTGTAAGGAATCCAGATTTGTATAATAAGATGCAAGGTGATGTCACTATATCTATCTTTAATGATATTATGAAAAATTTACAACGATTGTGAAATATTATTCTTGGAAGCATACAAAATGGTAAAGTTATGCATTGAATGAATGAATGGTAAGATGGTTAACTACTTGAATAGGTAACAATAACTTGAATGAATGATAAACCCTAAGTGAAATTATAAATACATGTAATGAGATCATTTGCACACTTTTATTTCACAAAAATTGTTTATGAGATAAGTGTGAACTGGTTTTGAGCGACCTTTCAGTTGAATCTAAAGAGTAAAAAAAAAAGTGCCAAACCCTACACGAATAGATTAAGTGTTTGAAGTGAAGAATTTGATCGATTGAGACTAATTTTGTGATTTTGGTTGTTAAGGAGAGTTTAACATGGTACAAGGGATTGATACTCCTATCCTAAATGCACATGTTGAGGAGTTGCGACTGCAATTTAGGTTACATACTATGAAGGCCACAAAGGTTGATGAAGCTGGAGCATTATCATCAATCCCACCTAGAGTTATGTTGGTAGAGGACATAAGTTTTTTATTTATTGTAAGATGGAGTAACTTGGAGAATTCAATACCATTGTGGGATATTTGAAGTTGTGTGAAGTTGGAAGTTTGAAGAATGAATATGCACATCTAATGAATAGAAGTATTCTGAATGCACTTGATTTCCATACATGTTTCCGCATTGACTGGAAAAGATATGTACTAAGAAGATTTCATGATCAATTCCTATGGTTAGATGATAACCATAAGATCAATGGTGAAGTAATAAGAAGAGTTATAGGTTTTAGTGCCACCGGTGAGTCACCTACCTTGAGACAAATTTTAGGAGATGTGGTTGTAGAATTGACCAAATCATGAAGAGAGCACAGAGACATGAATGTGATGGATATACCTACTGATGTTGTGAGATTTGCAGTGATGATTTTAGGTTACAAGGTTAAAGAGTCAAGCAGATACAAGAACATTCCCCATGGATCAATCCCTGCTGCATACAAAATGGTGAGTGAGAATGTATCTTACGACCTGTGTGATTTTCTACCTAATCAGATGGTTGTTAACAGGGAAAATATCTATTAGTGATTTACTTACCTTTGGAGATAACTTCTTACCAATGTATACTTTCTTTGGAGCTTCTGTTGTTCCAAGTTTAACTTCCTCAAAATCTTGAGGATTATGGATAATCTTCATGCCCATTTCTTTGTCTTTGTTATCAAAATCCCTCTCTAGGACTACCAAGCCTTCTATAATTTTATTTGTTTTTAACTATAGTACATCATTCCCAAATATTGTATCCTTTTCATCCATACTTTCCACGTATCCACTGAAATCAATCTTCTAATTACAAAATTCACCCTAATAGTTCAAGAATATGATATTATCAATGTCGTCATCACATACTTGCCAGTTCTCAATGTTGTCAGGGACTTGCTCCTATCCATCTAGTCAATCCAAAAAGCACCAAAATTTTCAATCTCATCCCAAACAACATTCCTATATTGTTTTAATATCTTGTTTTTGGAAGCATATTTGGACCTTACCTGGGATATGACCAACTCTGAATCTCTAATAATGCTGAGATTCTTTATTCCATGTTTAGAAACTAATCTCATCCCAATAAAAAAAGCTTCATACTCTGAAAAATTATTTGTGCAATCAAATAACAAAGTGAATGAAAACTTGAAAGTCTTACCACTGGGATAAATTAGTATGACACATGCACCTAAACCTTTCTTTGAACTAGCACCATCAAAGTACATAGTCCAAAGACTATTTTCATTAGATAAATTTACCTGATTACCAAATAATGTTACAAAAACCTTTTTCTCATCTACTATTATATGCTCAACTCTGAATGTATCCATATCAATATCAAGGAAATAAGTGATATCCTCATCTTTAGTAATATCAATCATGTGTGAGACCCTAGATTCATGGTTAACCTTTACATTTTCACTATCAATGTTAAAGGTAGTGAAAGAAAGATCACGTTATAGACTACCTCCCATGGATGCACTCCATTTTATAGATAAAAGAATGCCATAATGAGGAGGAATGTATACAAAAAGAACACTCATATTTAGACTCTTACCAGGGTATGCAACCAACTTGTATGGTAGGGCCTTAATAGTACCAACAAAAGGTACTTCTCTTGAATCCATAGCTTGACATATCTCATGAGGAGTATCAACTATTAACCCCATTGAATCCATAATATTGACTAACATCACTTTGTCTATCATACAATTATTAAGCATTTTAACATTTATAATCACAGTAAAAAAGAAAGGGTCCACACTGCCCAAACAAACATTCACAGACTAGTCTAAATACATCTGAGGAATTTGAGAAATTAATCCCTTAGGCTATTTTTCTTTCTTCTCTTTCTTAATTTCCTCATCCTTTGCTATTTTATCCTCATCTATTTTCTCAATTTTAATTGAGGATGCACCCTTAACCCATGCTAGAGTTTTCACTTTGTGTTCATTTATCCTCATCATTTCAAGCAAAGGTACTTTAACTATAATTTGGGAAAGTAATTACAACATATCTACAGGAACATACTCAGTGACAAAAATTTATTTACCTGAAATATTTTGAACTTGAGTTGTTTGGCTATATTCAATTTTTCTTTTCTTCTTATTGTCCTCTAAATTAGGAGTAGGAGACTTTTCAATATCCTTTATTTCAATTTTAGATGCAGAAGTTGCATCAATATGTTCAGGGGCCTCAAATTTCTTAGCCCAAACCTTGGATTTAACTTCCTCGGTCTTTACATATTCTTTATCTTTTTTTGGCAATTCTTTGGTTTTACCCTTCTTCTCTTTGATAAACATACTAGCAGGCTTACCATCATCACCTCTAACAACTCTATTTCTTAGATAGTAGTTACCCCTTTCTTGGGAAATTATTTGTGCTATTCCTTGATCATAAGGTATTCTCAATAAAAAGGGGTGAGAACCATGTGCAACGTTGCACTTGTTATTATCAACTTCTTTGTCAGTTTGAGAGGAATGTTGCTATTCATACTCCTCTTTTCTTCTCCTTCATTCCATAACATCTTGATCCTCAAATTCTTCACCAGAATCAAGTTCATCCCATAAATATGATGATGTCATGAGATAATTAGCCTCATAATAAGTTTTACCACTCCCTTCTTCATGTTCCTCACTAGCAAACATATTTTGTACAACACAATCGTGAAGATTGTGAGGTGAATTACATGCCATACACCAGGGAGAATCTTCATTTACATTTTTGGTATTATTCTACAAAGGATTAGGGGTAATTAAATCTATTTTCCCCTTTTGTGCCAGTTGCACATGCTTCCCATCCTTCCACTAGGTGTTATAAGGATAATTTTATAATATGGGCTACCTATTAAAATTATTGTAAGCAGGCTTATCTCCACCAGGAGCCCTATCACTCTTGTTTCCACTAATTTTTAGGTTCTTTGGTACATATCCAACCTATCATCCTCTTTGGGCTTTATATTAGAGGAATTATCAACTCTCTTTCTTGAAAGATCTAGAAAATTTAGGATCATCTCTTCTCTCCAACTTTCTAGATACCCTTCTGTTACTTTCTATATGTATAGCTAACTTAAATTCTTCTCTAATAGTTCTAGGCTCTTTATCTCTAATAAAATAAGCCATTTTTGCATCATCTGCATTTAAATAAGTTTCTAGACATACCTTTTCATCTATCCTCATGACTTTGAACAATTTGTGCATAGCCTTATAGAATCTTATGTTTAATTCAATGACTTCTTCATTTTGATTCTTCTTGATATTATTAAATTCATTCAACATGAAACCTTCATTAGTCTTATCACCATAGTGTTCCCTGAAGAATTTTTCAAACTCATCCCATGTATCTATAAAATCATCAAGTAAGCCTCTAAACCAATCCCTAACATCCTCAACTAAAGACTGAACAAACAATTTCATTACCACATCTTCATGCTCAACCTCATAATCATTGAACATATCAATACAATTCACAACTAATAGTGTTATTTCCAGAAAATTTATTCAACTTGTCTCTTATCTCATTCAAAATAGGGTTAGGATAACTAGTAACACTAGTAAAGGATAGTGTTCTATACCTTTCAATGTTGATTGGTCTCCTTTGGAATCAACCAATAGCAGCTTGGCCACTAGTACTAGCTCCCATAGTTCAGCCAATCATAGGAATCTATGAAATAATAGGTGGTGGAATATTAGTTCCTTGAGAAATGGTAGTCATAGGTGCAATAATGGTACCAACAAAGATAGGTATAGTATATTTCTTTAAGAACATAATTTTCCTTTTCATTTCTATTGCAGCTGCTTCCATTTCTGTCTTTTGTAATTCCTTTGCAAGAATTTCATTCTCTTTTCTTTCTCTTTCTAACTTAATATTGAATTGAGACATACTTCCACTACTAGGACCCCTATTAGCAGGTTCATTTATGGTTATACCAACAACCTTTTTCTTTCCCTTATCCTTATCACCCTCAACATTTTGAGGTACTAGTTTACTTTGTGGGACAAAACTATTTCTAGACTTTCCTAGATTGTGAGTCTGGCACACAATTGGACCCTCAAAATATTTCTTAGGTTCTCCATAATTTATTTCTTTGAGGTCATCCTATTGTTTATACAATCTAATTTTTTCAATTAAGGCATCTCTAACCTCTTTTTACTTTTCTCTATTTATTCTATCTCTTAAGGCAATTTTATCATGAGTTTGCCTTTTCAAGGAGTCAAGATGCTCAAAAGATTCCTCAGAATCAAGCAAAGTACTTTATGATTCTAAGGAGACAGTTGGATTCATTTTTT
Organism: Thuja plicata; assembly: GCA_018584345.1. Taxonomy (NCBI): domain Eukaryota; kingdom Viridiplantae; phylum Streptophyta; class Pinopsida; order Cupressales; family Cupressaceae; genus Thuja; species Thuja plicata. The sequence continues at coordinate 1,676,460 of MU223123.1, read as the reverse complement.
CTTCTTCATTTCAATCCAACAAGTGCCTAAAAGGAGAAAAGCTACATAAGGGAGTTGTGTCATCAAATTTTCTATTCATGACATCTCTACTTTTTGTCCTTGACCTTCTATTGTCATTATTATAAATAGTATGAGTTACTTCCTTTGTATGATGTAATTCTTCCTCCTAATTTGTAGGACAAGAAAACAAGTTCTCATATGCTCCAAGTTGTACATGCTCAGATTCTCTATGGAAAGTTTCACTATTCTCAGGAACAATACTAAAAAAATTTCCTATATTTGCACTTCTACCTTTTGGTTTGCATGCTGGGGGAGCACTGCTTGTTCCTTGATTTCTCCATGAACATCCACTCCTAGAAGTATTTGGAAGCTCACACTGTAATTTTTCTTCGGGATGCTACTTCGCCCAGGTTCTTGTGACTTTCTTATTCATCTTGTAATTTTGAAAATATAAAATTTTCACTTAGCACCGATGCAAAGACTTTGAGTCGCCACCCAATAATAATTGGGAAATATGTTATGACAATTTGCAAGAACACTCTTACAATATCACTTCTTACAAGACAAACCGTACTCCTCACAAGATGTCAACCTTGCATGAATTTGTTTTTTTATCTCAGACACAAAATAACATCCTTCTACCCCAAACCATGAAACTTCAATAACAACTTTGTGCAATTAGATGGACATAGTAGCTAGACTAAAATCAATAAGGCAAGGAGTGAGCTCAACTAAAAACCTTATTAATTATGAAATTATTACACAAATCCCCAGTGGAGTCGCCATTTTTTTGATTCCTAAAAATTTTGTACACTTACAAAGCTACCAATGCACTCTTCAATACATTCTATAGAGAATCCAACTCCAATATTCAGATTCTTAAGAGGAATGGACCAACTAATAGGGATACTGAACTATCCCTCTACACTTTGGGTTCTGCAAAACTAATGGGGGACTCCCTTTAATACTTTTGAATACACACTAAACCCATGATTGGCATTAATACAAGTAGAAATCTCATATAAGGCTCAACATAACTGAGAGATACCAAATAATGGCTAATTACCCATTTAACATCAACCTTGCTTGGAGCATGAGATGAAAACAACCACAGCTAAACTAAAAAATAAAAATAATTTTATCAAAAGATGGAATAACCAGATACACTAAACCAATATGATAACAATTTCAATAATTTCTTGACCAGTGCCTTATCCATTAGGTAATATCTTCAATTTTCCATTTCTTGTACAGAGACATAAACTACGACTGATCCACGACTCAGATTATTATTTCTTTACAATAATATCCTTCATGTAATGCAAAATTGAACTTCTTATAACAATCCTTATGCCAACCCTATGAACTCATGAATTAATTTTTAGTATTTTAATTGATCCTTGATCAAAGCTTAGAATTAACACATACACATATAAACAATATGCAGTGAATTGAATGAGAAATTTGAATTTGTAAAATTCAAAACTCATAGAATCAACAAAAAGGAGAGCACCAATCAGGATTATATTTCTTTGATTTCAGAACCATAATATTCATACAATAATTTGTTCCCTGAAATAATACTCAATAAGACTGAAAATCCAACACTAAAACATATATTTTCTCTGTCAATTTTTATAGAAAACTCAATATACTGGTTAAACCTGACTGAGTATGTAATGAGTCTAATTGAAATTTGGACAAAATTTCTCAGCCCTTACTAAGTGATCTTGGAAATCCTTTTATAGAGTAAGGATTGCAACAAGATGTTGGTCCCACTGAGGGGGGGTGGGTGGGTGAATCAGACAAAAGAAAACTTAGCTCACTGATTCACTCAGTAGAACTGAATACAGTAATAACCGATTCACCAAATAATTTAATAACTTAAACAACCATACATCTCATAATATGAAAATTAATCATTCAAACTCAGTTAACACCAGATTTAACTCAGTTGACACCAGATATAATGAGGAAACCCAATATGGGAAAAACCTCTATTGGAATTGTGACCCACAATAAAAATGTACCTTTCTAAAGTACGCTTGGTTAAAAACTTATCCTGTTAAAGATTACAAACACATTTTCTAGATGTGACCATGTTAAGGGATTTACTTTAGATCTATTAAGATATTCACCCTATTAGGAGTGACCTTACTATAGGACTTTAAACACTCTTTTGGAATGTAACCTATGTCTAGGATTTACAAATAGGACTGTTAAATCTACTCGGTTAAGAGATTTCTTCTGTTAAAAATGCTAATAAGAAAAAATAATTTACTTTGATTTGTAAATATAACAACTACCTTTTGCTTGATTCAAATCCTTTATTCTCACATGAATTTTGGCATCACATACTCCATTTGTCTCTGCTTCAGACTGTAGATTATCCTCTTTCTTCTTCTCTGTTATGCTTGGTAACTTTGTTCTTCAGCTTCTTCTACTTCTTAATTAAATTTTCCAGCATCCTCACCTCTTTTTATTTATCTTCCTTTATATAGATAAAATTTTGCCTCTTAATCTCCTTTCTTAGGTTTTCCATCATTTGCACTTAGTCATTCGATCATCTTATTCATAAATCTTAACTTGGTAAACCATTTAAATTTTACCTTGTAACTTGAAATTTTTCTTGGAACTCTCACAATCAGGTTTAACCACTTGATCTTCACCTTAGATCTTCTCATTGAATTTTCTCACTTGTAGATCTAAAAAAGTTCCTTTAATTCTTATCTCCATCCAGATCATCATAGCTTTGTATTAAATTTGATCTTATCATCATTTTCAATCAATATCTTGTACTTGGTAATTTTCTTTTCAACTCGATAAATAACTTCATTCACTACTCGGTGCTTGGTTCTCAGTAATTGAAATTGACTGACACAACTCTATACCGATTGACTCTGTCTAGCCTGACAGAGTAACTCTTTTCAGTCATAACTTAACTCTTTGCAATTTCTGACTTAATCAATCAAGTGTACTGACTTAATAACATCAAATATATGGTAGTAAACAACTATATCAATATTAATTCATCATTGTCTGATCTGTATTTGTCATCCATTTAACTTCTCCTTCGTATGATATGGTAACTCAATACAAATTAGTAAATCAATTGCTTGACATCAATAGAAAAATAACAACTGATCTAACCATTTCTACAAACATGTATACCTATTATCACTTGGTCTTCATCATCTCCATCAGTTGAACAAAAATCTCCCTCTTTGGAATTGATGACAACACTATAGTAGCACAATAGCAATTGATGATGATAAATCTAAATACTGTCAATCTCTATCATTACTCCCTCTGAGTTGATAGTTCTATTTCTGGTCTTCAAACTGTTCACTGTTCTCCCTCTTGGATAAATCTTCTGATACTGTAGCATACATTTTGATTCTCCTTCATGAGTAAATTGGTAGCAATTCATTCTCTCCCTCTTTCTTCAATATCTCCCTTATGGATAAATTTCATAAATTTGTTCTCTCCCTCTTTGACAACAATGCCAAAAAGTCATACTCTTGAAAACTTGTTTCAGTAGTGGATTATACCTTACATGTACAAATACTCACTACATACAAAAATCTCCACACAACTTCAGGAATCACCTAAAGTGTATCATACTAACATCAATTAAAAAATAGATATTCTAATAAAGTACATAATTGATTCAAAATGCCTGATGCTTCCTAGTGAATATTGGATAGGGGAAGAACCCCTAATTTACCTCTAGGATACTCAAAAGCATCCTTCGGTAGTGGATTTGTAAAGATATCAGCCAATTGTTCCTTTGAATTCACATATTTCAATATCACATTCTTCTTTTGAACTTGTTCTCTCAAGTAGTGATACTTGATAGAAATGTGCTTGGTCTTTGAATTCATAACTAGGTTCTTTGATATGTTGATAGCACTTGTGTTATCACCAAAAAAATTTATAGGATTTGAGATAATCTCTTGCATACCTTCAAGTAGTTGTTTGATCCAAACAATGTTTGCACAATTCATGGCAGCAACAACATATTCTACCTCGGTAGTAGAATGTGGAATGAAAATCTGCTTCTTTCTTAGCCATGTGACCAATATTTCACCTAGAAAGAATGCTCCTCCACTAGTACTTTTCTTGTCATAAATGTTTCCATCCCAATCTGCATCAGTGTAGACTTGCAGATCAAAAGTACCTCCTTTCTTGTACAATAAACCAAAATCTTCAATTCCTTTCAGATATCTAAAAATTCTCTTGACTACAGACATATGTGTTTCCTTAGGATTAGAAGAAAATCTTGCAACAATCCAACAACGTGTGGTATATCGGGTTTGCTATGAACAACATACTACAATTTACCAATCACAGATCAGTAAAGAGTATTATCCACCTCTTGTGTCTCATCTTCTTTATATAATTTACATCCTATGATCATTGATATTCCAATAGGCTTGGAATCTTCCATACCAAAATTTTTGAGGATCTCTTTGATATACTCAGCTTGTGTAATAGAGACCCCTTCTGCAACTTGTTGTATATGTAGTCCTAGAAATAACTTAATCTCTCCAATCATTGACATTTCAAACTCTTTTCTTATGTCATCAACAAATGCATTACATAAGGTTTTATTTCCTCCAAAAACAATATTATCAACAAAAATTTCAGCAATTAAAACCTTGTTGTCACTGTCACACTTCAAATAAACATTAGATTGTCACTTTTTCTTTGAAATCCTATTTTGATTAGATAAGAGTGAAATCTCTCATACAATGCTTGGAGTGCTTGCTTCAAACCATAAAGAGATTTGTGTAATTTACATACCTTGTTCTTATTTGTGCTCTTAATGAATCCTTCAGGCTATTCAATGTAAACTTCTTCTTCCAGTATCCCACTCAGAATTGCAGACTTGACATCCATTTGACAAACTTTGAATCCTTTGTAAGCCATATAAGATAGAAGTATTCTAACTCCTTCCAATCTAGCAATAGGTGCAAAAGTCTCACAATAATCTATGTCTTCTTCTTGTGCATAACCTTTTCAAACCAACCTAGCTTTATTTCTGATAACTTCTCCATTCTCATTAAGATTGTTTCTAAAAATCCATTTAGTACCAATAACATTTTTATCCTTTAGCCTAGGTACTAAAGTCTATGTACTATTTTTTTCTATCTGCTCAAACTCATCTTTCATTGCTTTCATCCAATATTCATTATCTAGTGCATCTTTAGCTTTCTTTGGTTCAAATGAAGATATCAAACATGTATTGTCTCTTACCTTGATTCTTGTCATTACTCCAACATCTTTATTTCCAATAATCTTTCTTGGGGATTGGTACCTTCTCACATATTTTTCTAAAATAGGCTCAGTAGGTCTCGGTGCTTCATCCTCATCACTCATTTGTTGAGCTCTCTGTTCAGCTTCCTCCTTAGTAGGTGCTCTTAATGAGGTATCAAGAACATAAGGTTGTACATATACAAACTTCTCATAATCTTCAGGTTCCTTTTTACTTTCTTCATCATTAATTTTTGCAAACTCATCGATTCTCACACTTGTACTTTCTACCATTTTTAGTAACTTTATTCAAAAACTTATAGACTTTAATTCTTGTAGAATATCCTAAGAATATCCCTTCATCCCCTTTAGAATCAAAATTTCCTTCTCTAGAATCTTTCAAGATATAATAGTTTCTTCCAACAAATTTGAAATAACTCACATTAGGTTTGTGTTCATACCATATTTCATAAGATGTTATGTTGGTACCTGTCTTCATTTGTACTCGGCTTAATATGTAAACAAAAGAATTGACTACTTCTCTCCTAAAGTTTTGTGAAATGCTTTTTTCAATCATTAGTGTGCTTGCACAATCAACAATAGATATGTTTCTTCTCTCAACAATTACATTTTGTTGTGGTGTCCTCGGTGCTGACATCTACCTCTTAATTCCATTTTCATTACAAAATAGTGTAAAATCATCAGATGTAAACTCACCTCCTCTGTCAGATCTCAGACATTTCAGTTGTTTCTTGTTTATTTATCAACTCTATCCTTGTACAACTTAAACATTTGAAATGCATCAGATTTTTATTTAAAAAAAATTATAAACATCATACTAGAATAAAATAAAATATTTGTCTCCATAATAACTTTGAGTCCTAATGGGACCACATAGGTCAGTGTGCACTAAATCCAAAATTCCTTGTGTAATATAAGTCTTTCTTGAAAAAATAGATTTAGTCATCTTACCCATTTGACATTCTCTATACATAACATTTTCAGGTTTCTCTAATCTTGGTAGTCCTCTGACTCTACTCTTTCTACTCACTTTGATTAAGTTGTCAAAATTAACATGACAAAGCATTTTGTGCCATAGCCAAACATCTTCAACTTTAGAAAATAGGCAACTCTTCATAGAAGTATCAAGATAAAATAAATTACCTTTAGATTGTTCTCCAGTAGCAATCAAAATCTCCTTCTTATAAAAACTTTCACCTTTCCATGTTGAAATTCCAGTCAGTGACCTATGTTATTTAGTTTTGCCATGCTCAATAGATTATACTTTAAGCCTTCAACCCAATAAACATCATCACATCTTGTGTTATTCAGTAGAATTATAGAATATTTTCCTTTCACAGGGTATGAAGGATCATTAAAAATCTAACAAATCCTCCACCATGATTCTCCAAGGAAATAAACTTAAGTGTGTCACTTGTCATGTGATGTGAAAAAACACTATCTATAATCCAAGATTCATTCTTACTTAATTTTGATATTAGGGATCTTGGTTCTTCTTTGTTTTCTCCATCAGAATTAACTTTAATAGAAACATACACAACTTCTTCACCATCATTGTCATCTGAATCGTCATCATGTATTCGCTCATTAGAAATATGACAAGATTTCTTACCTTTTTTTTAGTCTTTGAATCTCTTGAATATGTTCTCTATTTTGTCCTTATCTCTGCTATCTTTCTTCTCCTCATTATCTTTCTCAGGGAAGTTAGATGCAATATGACCAATCTTGTTACAATTAAAAAATTTTAAGGGTAACTTACCTCAGTATCTACCTGTGCCTCTTTGTAGTCTTCTATCCAACAAATCTTCAAAATCTCTCTTGTTCTCTTCATATTCAACATATAACTCTTCCAAACCACCCTGACAACCATAAAATTTCTCACTAGCACTGCTCACATATCCATCACTAGCTCTAGAGCCCTTAGAACTTCCAATCTTTAAAGATTACTTAAATGCAACCTCAATCTTAGATGTAGAAGGTAGACTATTATCAAAATCATTAATCTCAAATTCAACCATCTTACCAATAGTAGCATCAAGTGAAACATTCATCTGAGGAATGAATCTCAACTCTTGTATAGAAGATACTTGAATAACATAACTTGATAGAAGGGTTCTCAACATTTTTCTTGTTATATCTTCTTCTCTTATGGTTCCACCAGCTCCTATGATAGAATTAACAATCTCCTTAAGTTTAGTGTTGTACTGTCTTATGTTTTCTCCTTCTTTCATTCTCATTGAATCAAATTTACCTCTCAAACTTTCTTCTTTTGTCTTTTGAACATGTTGATCTCCACCATAGGTCAAAATAATCTTATCCCACATTTATTTTGAAGTAGTACATCCATCAAGTTCATCATATTCATGGTTGGTAAGTATAGAAGCAATATCAATCATGAATTGTGTGTGCTCTTTCTTATGTCTTTTCTCATCAAGTTTCAAAGGTGTAGTTGTAGGTGCAACATATACATTATCAAGAAAACAAAGTCCATACTCTCCTATACCAGACACATGCAATCTCATTCTACTTTTCCATGTAGAGAAATGGTTCCTATTCAACTTTGGTGCTTCCCTCTTATACATCCTTAGATCTTAACCCAATCCCTTTTAAACATAACACTTTAGAGTACCAAGCTCTGATACCAATTTTTGGTCCACTGAGAGGGGGGTGAATCAGACAAAAGCAAACTTTAATACTTAAAACTTAGATCACTGATTCACTCGGTAGAATTGAATACAATAATGACTGACTCACCAAATAAATTAATAACTTAAACAACCATAAATCTCATAATATGCAAATCAATCATTTAAAATTAGTTAACACCATATTTAATGAGGAAACCCAAAAAGAGAAAAACCTTTGTGGGAATTGTGAACCATAATAAAAATGTACCCTTCTAAAGTACGCTCAGTTAAGAACTTATCCTGTTTAAGATTGCAAACACATTTGCTAGTTGTGACCCTGTTAGGGGATTTACCTTAGATCTATTAATATCTTCACCCTGTTAGGAGTTTCCTTGTTAGAGGTCTTTAAACACTCTTTTGGAATGTCACCTACTTCTAGGATTTACAAATAGGACTGTTAAATCCACTCGATTAAGAGATTTTTCTCTATTAAAAATCCTAATAAGTAACAATAAATTTTTATATATATAAATATAGAAACTACCTTTGCTTGGGTTAGATCCTTTGTGTTCACATGAATACTATCATCACATACTCCATTTGTCTTTTCTCTAGACTATAGATTCTACTCTTTTTGCTTCTCTTCTCTACTCGATAACTCTATTCTTTAGCTTCTTCTGCTTCTCAATTCAACTCGCTAGCATCTCTTTTCTCATTAGTTCTCATCCTTTATATAGACAATATTTTACCTCTTAATCTCCTTGATTAGGTTTTCCTTCAATTGCGCTCAGTCGTTCGATCATCTTCTTCATAAATCTTAGCTCGGTAAACCGTTTAACTTTTACCTCATATCTTGAACTTTTTCTTGGAATTCAAACAATCAGGTATAACCACTTAATCTTTGCCTTAGATCTTCTCATTGAATTTTCTCACTTGTAGATCTTTTAAAAAACTTCATTTATCCTTATAAACATCCAGATCATCATATATTTGTATTAAATTTGATCTTATCATCATTCTCAATCAATATCTTGTACTTGGTAACTTGCCTTGCAAATTGGTAACTATCTTCGTTCACTTCTCAGTGTCTAGCTCATTCTCGGTGCTCGGTAACTGAAACTGACTAACATGACTGAATCTATCTAGCTCGGTGGAGTAACTCTTTCTAATCATAACTTAACTCTTTGTAATCTCTTGCTTAGTCAATCAAATGTACCGATTTGATAAAATCAAATATATAGTAGCAAACAACTATATCAACATTAATTTGTCATTGTCTGATATGTATTTTTCACCCATTTAACTTATCCTTCTTATGATATGGTAACTCAATATAAATCAGTAATCAATTACTTGACATCAATGACAAAATAACAACTCATCTAACCATTTCTATAAACATGTATACTCGGTCATCATCTTCATCATTTGATTAACAATATTGTCAATTTATAAATTTGTAAATGTTTCCATTGTTTCTTCAATTTTTAGTTTTTAGTTTCTAAATCTCAAAGAATAAATTTAGAAAATGTATAGGGACATGAGACTGTCAAAGAAAAAGAGGCATTGAAAACCATATTGGGGATAGACACAGTAAACAAATTAGATGGTATTGATTTTAGAATGCTTGCCAGATACTTTGAAAAATGATCTAGTAATGACTCTAAAGCATGTCTAAGGGAATTAATTGATTCCCCAGTCACTCCTACAATTACCATAATATCTAGGAGGAATTCAATAACATTAAACTCTAATAATGTGGAACATGGAACAAAGACTTCCATTGTTGCAGCTACTCGTGGGACAAAAACTTCTTTCACCAAGCAATGCACTTCATCTTGCATTGGTAGCTACAATACCAAGATAGAATATGATGTGGTTTCAGGGGAAGTCAAAATGAACGATGGTGGAAAAACATTTTTGAATAGGTTGAAAGAAGCATGCCTTCAACGGTTAAAAGACCATCTATATTTGTCATTCTCAAAGATACCCATGCACCTGCAAAAAGCAGTTATCCATGACTTGGAAGCTAAATTTTTCACAGGTTGGTTTGTAAAGAAGATAAAGCTATGAATGTCTAAAAAATGTAAGCTATTTCGGTACAACCAAATGAAGAAGATAAAAAATCCCTCCCGCGCTAAGGGTAAAAAAAAGGCCAATTGATGTAAGTGTGAAAGTATGGAAAGAGCTTGTAAAAGCATATGAGAAGTCTGAGGCACAAAGGAAGTTGGGTGAAGAGAGTACGCGGGTATTTGAATTTTCTCTTAAGATTATACCAAATTTATTAAACAATTCTTCAATTTTATTTTGCATAGTTAAATTGAATTAGTATATGTTTCAAGATAAGGCCTCCAAGGCTAGGCTTGCCAAACTTCGTGCCACACATCACAATGGCCATAAAGGTTTAAAGGCCTTCACCTGTACATTTGTAAGTATATTTAATGTGTTAAATGATATTTTTTTTATTTCCTAGGAAAAAGTAAATGATTTCATATTAATTGGTTTAACTAGTCCACATGTCATGTTTTGACAGGAACAAAAATTTGGTCGACATCCAACGCCATTTGAAAAGAAAATGTTACAAAGAAAAAAGTGGACCCATTTTTTAATTTGGATGGAGAGAAAGGTATCAATAGTTTACTTTCAATAATTTAGCTAGATATTATTATGTTAATATGTCAATTTTCATTTCTTTTGTTGAATTGTTTATTGATGCATAGAATGAGATCTAAAGTGCTTCTCTATTGGTCATAGATCCCACTCAATTGTCCCATTATTTTATGAAATCACCTATGTCATACCTTGCAGCCTTGTACTATTTAATTTGATGTTTCAAGTGCTCAATTTCCTTCTTATGTCATTCCATTTCTGATGCAGAGGACTTATCTAGAAGACAAGGATACAATAAAAAATTCAAAAAACTCTCAATTCCTTGACCAATATCACAAATAGATGACATCCAACACCAACACAAAGATTCAATAGGTTTTACGCGCCTAAACCCCTAAAATTTGTTTGACTCCAAATTTGCATTCACGGTCATAGAAACAAGCTTGTCAAATAGAAAATTTTAGGCCTAGGGCTTCCATTCTCTCTTTCAACTCTACCTCTTTCTCAAAAACTAGATGCATCTTCAAAGGGACCCTACGCAATATAATTGCACAAGGATTTAGATTTTTCCTATAGTGTAATGAAGTCTTACAAGAATTTAAAGTTTAAACACTATTTGGTGAGGGTTTCAGACCCACCTTGATAAAAATGGTGATAAATCTTCCAAACTTTAGTGAAAAACATTCAAACCAATTGCATATCAAACTAGATTCTCCCCTCTTCGAAGTAGGGAAATAGAGAAAAAATTGTATTCAAATTCTTCAAATATTAAAAAAAACTCATGAATTGACCAAAAGAGGCCTTATAAAAATCAATTAGTCCACCCCAAAGGGTCCCCTACTGATTTTTGAATTGGTGACAGTTGGGATTTGAAAATTGCACTTTTGCAGTAGAAAGTTGTAAAAGTTGTCAATGCAACTTTTGCAACTTTTTACAACATTTTTTCCTACTTAACAAACTAAATCAAAAATTGATGCCTATCCCTAATACATGAAAAAAGGGACAATATTAATCCAATTACATCATTACCACTAATTTTTAATGCACTTTGAGTGGTTTTACCATGTTTGACCCAATCAAGAACTTATAGGTCTACACAAGTTAAATGGTATCAATTACCTTACAAAAATATTTGAACTGGTTGTAAATGGTCTTAGGACCTTATGTGATCTTAAGAAAACACTAATGATTCTTGAAAATGAGAAGCATCCTTCTCCCCATACAACCTCCTAGGTAGGGCCACTATGTTTTTTACTAAACCCGTGAGGCTGATAGAAGGGTACCATTTAGTGTTCCTAGAAGTTAATGTTAATAAGGTTTATTTGAAAAAAGTAGGTTCCATTGGGTATTGGTCTTATGCCTTTTTGGCGGGGGGTTGTAGTGATGTAGTATTTGTAGTGGAATAGATATGTCTCACAAGAATTGTATTATATAAATTTCTTGTAAGTGAGGATTTAAGATGACCAAGGACTGATATAAAAAGAAGAGGATAACACTACATTTTTAGTTTTCAAAAGGTTAGAAAATGTTTAAATGAGTAGTGTGTTGGGGATTATTCTAGCTAGAGCTTGGACATCCTTCTTCACTTTGAGATCCACCTGAATCATGAGGGTATTCCTTAATCTAAGTCTGTACATATGATACATTCATTCTAATGGCCAACTATAGACCTTTAAATGTGGATAATTCTCATATTTTATATAGATGGGGATTTTATTTTATCACTTGAACAAGTAATCCTAGTTTATTTAACAAATATTGAGAATACATAAATTATTTATCTCCTTCTCAGAATCATGTAGGAGTGTTTTACAGATACTTTTAAATGCATCCTCCTCATTTTTCTAAGGACCGTGGAGATACAAGAACATAGATAAATTTAAAAAAAGAAAATAATTGAAACGAACAGTAGATTTGATTCCTATGGCTTTAAATTTGAAAACCCTCAATGGCTCTCAATAGTCCAATGCCCAATCTTAGGCTACATAGTGAAAGTAAAGCCATGACAAAGATCCTATGAACAAATGAAACTTAACCATTGGTTTTTGAAGATGTTAATGCTTAACATTAACAAGCACACTCATGTTATCATAAATTTATAATTTAAAAATCCATTTCACACAAAATAATCATTGTTATCTACACAAATAAATTTAACTCTCTCCTTGAGAGAGACCCATGAAACAATAACACACCCGCAAGAAAATTGTAGAGACAAAGTTGACCATCTCTAATGTCTTGAATTCATATGATTTAAAGTATGCAAAGATGGAGAAAAATTTATGACATTAGCATTTATAAGTGTACAAACCCATTAACATTGCTCATGAGATTACACTATCTCAGAATTACATTCACCTCCAGCAACCTGATACTAAACACTATCCTAGTTACAAGCTAAAGAGAAATTCCAGAACTAGAAACCCACTTTTTTTTGGCCTTGGAATTCCTTTTATATTAAAGGAATGCAAAAAGATTTAGGAAACTAAAAAAATATTTGATTCTACCGCTAATAATTTGTATCCTATCAGAGTTTGTTATCACCAATCTTGTCCTGAAGTTAAACAACTTGGTCAGTATAAAAGGGAGATATGGTGACAAATCTAGTGCTTTTAGCTAATCATCTAGGAAAGAGAGTTGTGAAAATATTGACCATGGGTAGTTATTGAAGCTGAAAATAGGAGAATGCATTTGACAAGCTTTCCCAATTCTGTCCCAACACAACCTCTTCAGTACCTGCATCCATAGCCCAATCTGTATCACCCTGATTCAAGGTAATCAGAGCGGTAGCCTCAGAGATTGGATTAATTTTCAAACTACATAAAATTTCTGTAGTTGAAATGAAGCATTCTAATATCCCTTTAACTACCAACAACCCTTATAATATCCCTTTAACTACAAATCAACATCATGCATTTTTTGATCTTTGTATGTTTCCTGTCATTGAATTATGTTAGACCATGTTGTCCTGTACTAGAAAACACTTATCTTCTCTACAAAATCCATCCTCAACCTCCTCAATTAAAGGAAAACAAACCTATTTCAAATATTCAAACCAGTAAGCACCATTTATAGCCTCACCGTCTTAAAAATACAATTCACATTCCTCAAATGTTGAATGGCGGTAGCCATTTTATGAACTTGTAGAATTTTCCTCATATACTTCTGTCAACGAGAAAATATACATAAAATAGATTAGGAAAGATCTCACATCTTTTGATGTCAAGTACTTAATTAGGCAACATTGAGATCTCCTTCATTGGTTTTCTTCTTGATTACTCGAGCTTTGCAAATAGTAGGTCGGATGTCACACCAGGTATGAGCATGACACTTTTCATGTATTAATTACTTTAGATGCATTTATTAAATAATTTTAATGTTGATTTCCAATGCTCTAACATGGTGTCATCTATGGTGTAACCAGAATGCACCACACTCTAGTATAAATAAAATATTAAAATAGACTTGAAAAAAGTAACACTGTATGTTGGTGAATTCTAGTTGCCTCATAGCCAGGGATGTGTGGACACCTTCTTTTGTATAGATTTGGGGATTATGTGCCCACATGTCATATATTCATCATTATACATACCTGTGTTCTATGTGCCAATATTTTAAAATCTGAAATCCCTCTTTAATGCATTCCTTATTGTTGAATAAGTTATCATAAATGCCACTAAAAGGATGGTAAAGAGATAGGTGAGTTTGCAAATAAAAAATTGTAGAGAAGAGAAGTTTTGAAGGGTGTGTCTAGAAACATGAGAGGTCCACTAGTGAGAAGTGAACCAATAGTTCATGAAGTAATCCTACAGGATGCACTCTATGAGCCAAAATTTAGGAAATGTGGCTGGTTAGACACCTTTCTGAAGTTGAATGGGTTTAGTAATGAAATTTCTATGGAATTTTATTAGACATTTAACAATGGTGAGGTAATGGTGAAGGGTTTGAAGGTTATTTCCACAAAGGAGAGGATTGTTGAATTTGCAAGGTTTCCTACTATAGGAGAACCCTGCCTTGAAAACAAAGATGCTAGAACAACTAGAGAATACTTTATCATACTTGGGGATCATCCACTTGAAGTAGATAAACATAGAACAAGGAGTCTTTCTTTACTAGATAAATGGCCACATGTTGTGGTTTATATTATTAGATACATTACATGTGAGGGTTGGCATTCAAGTCTACACTCTATAAAATTCAAGATGTTGAGCCACATGCAACATGGAGGGAGAATTAATGTCCCCAATGTGCTATATAACATGCTAGCAATCATGGCCACTGATACGCAGAAAGGCAGGAAAAAAATTGTTTCCCATCACTATTTAATTAAATTTCTTTTTGAAAGGTCTTTACAAGATGTGTCTCAGATGTCATGGGATGATGTTTTGAAAATTAAAGAGTTCAAAGTGGTGAATGTGTGTCTTAGAGGTCAACCCTTGACCCGTAGGGTTAGCAGGGAGGCAACACTTACAAAATTCATTCCTGAGGCTTCAACTTCTAGGGTGGTTTCTAGAACAAACACTCATGCAGCCAAAATGATTTCACCTTAGTCTTTGCATAAAGATGTAAATAGTTCCTCTTCATACCCTAATGAGGATGTTTCCCCTAAATCAACAGTTCACACTAGGGCAATAGTAGCAAGGGGAAAGACAAAAATTAAAAAGACTAAGGATGAAAAGGGAAAGGGTAAAATGAAAAAATTTGTAAAGGAAATCCCTATCCCTAGAAAATGGAAAACTAGGGATGAAGAACCTCTTGCAACCATTGAGCATAGCAAAAAAAATGCTAAAAATTCTAAGACAACAAAAAATATAGAGAAAACATCCCAGGAAAGGAGTCAGTCTCAGGGGTAAACATAGTAAATAGTAAAAATATACTGCAGCTAGGGTGTACATCCAAATTGAATCCTTGGACTTTGTTCATAAAAATCATAGTGAAGAAGAAAGGATAATCCATAGGAGACCTCCCAAGGGAAGCTCCAAATTTGCCTCCTCATTTGAGCAGCAGGATAGGGCAATGATGCCTACACAAGAATATGAGGGGATGAACATATATCTTTAGAAAGGGAATTTCAACAAGAATAAGAGGGGTTGTCGATGGAAGGAATCCCACAACAAGAGAATTTAGTATTAGCAATGCTCATTTCTGCAGTTGAGCAAGTGCAGGCAGGTGAAGAACCAGAAAAAAGTGATTCCTAGTAGGTATTCACCGACCCACTACTTTCTCACAGGAATCAATAGCCCTAAATTTATGGAAAGATATGAATGATAAGGAAGAAGAATGGAATAAAGAGAAGTATAGGCTGTAGGAAGTGATTAAAAAGAAAGACAAGGAGATTGAGGGAAGAATGCAAAAATTGCTTCATTAAAAAATAAGGTAAAAAATTTGATGATGTTAGTGCCAAAAATTTCAAAATGTAGAAATCCCTCAAGGATATATGCACTGCATCTCAAGGAGCTTAGTATTTATTTTCAATTGTCAAGAGTAGTATCTAGTTTAAACCATTCTATAGAGATTTTGGAAGACTTCTTCCAAACTTACCTGTCTTCCCCAACATAAACTAAAAAATTACTATATGAATTATACTTGCGCAACTATGATGTTCCTAATGATCATGAGTGGAATCCATTAATGTATATTAGAGATATTCATTTAAGGGCACTAATATATTGGATTCAAAATGAAAATAGTTGGGGGCAACAATTCATAGAACATAGAGACAAGGAGATCCATTCCGCTTTACTTTTAAGGGAAAAATCAGGTGACCTTGAAAAAATTATCTATACTTGGCACAATGTTATGTACAAAGATGAATTCAAACAATAGATCCTAGGTTGGAGAGAAGAAGCCTTTCAGGAATTGAACAGGTAGTTGCAACTATAGGAGGGATAGTGTTGGGAAATGTGGCAAAAATATGGAATGAGTTACTTGATGACTTGGAGAAAGTCTAACCCCATTCCTTTTAGAATTCTTATGAAACCATTATGAGGAGGGCACCAAAGTATGTTTGGTTGGGGAGAAGTAAGGAAATCTAGGTGGCAGAGAATGGATAAAAAAATAGATTTTATTGGAAACTAGGAGCGACAAGTGAGGGACAAACATCAGTCAATAATTTAAAGATGCTTGCAAGACAAAGAAATCAGATTCCACCTGATGGAGGACCAAAAATCCATTAGGTTGGGGGGAGTGACGAGCCCAAATAATGACCCATTTTTTATAGGATTTATTATATATCTGTCATCATTATTATGGGGTTCAAAACCTAGTTGCTAATACTTTTCTATTGAAAATATATTGAGGCTAGGTGACTGAGAGGGGGGGGGTGAATCAAGAACCAATAAAAATTATTCTCTTTTATCCTTTATTAGATTGTCTAATCTGATTGCATGCATAGAAAATAAAAGCATAAAGCATTCATAACACTTGACACAATATTTGGTTACCCATAAACCTTCCAAATAGAAAGTAAAACTGGGGTGGGGATGGTACCCACAAGATTTAGTACTGTAGTATAAATTTATCCTATTAAAGCTTACAATTGACCACTTCTAATGGCCTGCCTTGTTAGGAGAAATAAGGACTGTTAGTCCACCTTGTGAAAGGATTTGTACAATATAATTAAGTATGCAACTCAGTAAGGAGATTTGAAAAGGATTGTTAAGGCCACCCTGTTAAATTATTTTGGTTGATACACCTATTAGGATGAACCAACAAATGATCTACTATGCAAGTTTGATTTTTTGATTAAGATCCTTTGAAATAATACTGATCACCTAAATGTGATAAATGAGTCTCTACTATTCCTTTTACTGATGTAGCCTTCTAATCAAACTGCCACTTCATATTCGCATATCCATACTCATACTTCTGCTATTTCTACTTCATACATTTGGATAACAAAGTACCTTACATATATATCTTATCCAAATCAATTACCTCTACAATTAGGCTAAATAACATATTTAATTAGTATCAAATAATATGTGCTAAGTCAGCCCAATGCTGATACTTGAGTCCAGTAATCCACTCGAGTGATATACTGACACTCAGGAAACACAGTGAATTGGAAACTCTGGCACTCGGTTAACACTGGGTGCTCAGGTCACATTGACCACTCAGAGATGGTAACTTGGGTAACACTGACAACTCAAGTGATACCGCTTTGAACTAACTGCTCGATTGACATCACAACTGCTCAGGTTACACTTCAAGCTGATGGCTTGGTCAAAACTCTAATCATATAAGTGACTGAGTGTTTTGGCACTAATTGAAAACATGTCTTTCCATAAGGTATACAATCTCCCCCTTTGGAATTAGTGTCCAAAAACACTTATCATATCCAAAATTTTTGATCAAGCTAATGATTCAAAACTCCCCCTTACCATGTGCTTGGGTACTTGCTCAGTTTTGATTGCTGCTCTGCAAATCAGTTACAAATGACTATGTTTATATATATATATATATATATATATATATATATATATATATACACACACACATATATATATATATATATATATTTTNTTTATATATATATATATATATATATATATATATATATATATATACACACACACATATATATATATATATATATATTTCCTCATATATATACATTCTATCTTTCCCTTTGTATACAATAACTTTCCCCCTTTTTTTGACACAAATGCCAATAATATATCTACAAGGTAATACCAAAATAGGAAAGGAAATCACTATGTACCTTCAAAATTTGAGACAAAGTGTTGTCCCAATTGTCTTGCAACACCTTCAAAATGTGCAACTCAATCTAAATTTTTGCTGACAACTCCATCATAAGCTCTGCAACTGAAAAGTTGTTATCATGGATGAGTGTCTTTGCATGAGCAATATGTTTTTTCATGAGATCCATGTGTGGAAGGAGTTGGCTATGTATAGCTATAAGGGATTCCCTTGTTCTACTTTCTTTCATTAGTAAGTCTTCCTGTAGATCAATCAGATACTTGATCTTCATAAAATGTGCTGAAATTGAACTTGGACTAAGTGCCAACTGGTTTGTACTTGCCCTCAAATATGTGTTAATATTTTTCAACTTGTTCTTTATTTCCATGGTAAAGTTGGAAGTGTCACTCAAATTTACAAATAATGATGCAACATTGTTCACAGTGGTTACTAGAGAGCTAATGAGAGTGGTTAGCTTCACTTGATCTATTACAATTTTACCTGCAACATTCTCTAGAAACTTATGCTTAAATTTTCTCTCTGCCTTCTACAGTAATTTCTCTTGTCCATTAAGATCATGATTAAACTTGTGGAATATGTCAACAAGTTGGTCCATTATATATTCATCCTCATTTACTTCAATCCCTAGTGAATCTAGGAAAATACCTTTGATGTCTTATAGAACTCTGTTTCTTTTCTTCTCTACTCAGAGCTTATATTTTTTTTCTCTTTTCTTCCATAGCTCCCCGAGGATGTCCATCTACTCGGCTGTCAGGTTGGAATGATCCCAATTTGGAATCACAATGTCTTGCTCAAGGTCAATTTCATCAGTGATTGTTTCTTTACCCTTGACCTTGGGATGAGGTGAAGGAATGATTTCTTTACCTTTCCCATCATCATCCTTAACATTTCCATCCTCAGTGTTCTCCTCAGTATTTATTTGGAATAGGTCATTGACATTCTTTTCACCAACTGTAGAATCTGTATCAACTATAGAGACATTCATAATGACCTTCTATGACTCGGTTTGGCTTGGCCCAATAGTAGTAAGAGACTGATGCCTGGTTCCTACTAGTCCTGATGTAGACTCTGTGTATTTTTCTTTGCTCAGAGATAAGATTTTTTGAATAGGTGATTGGGGCAGGGATGCCATCACTTCTACTGCTATCTGTTCAACATTATATTCTTCAATGGTCTGAACCTCAGGTAACTATTCATCTTTATCCTATATAGGAGGGTATGTACTCTATTCCTCTACCTTATCTTCTTCCTTGATTTCAAAAAATATCTTCCATATCTTTATTGTGGCCTGCACAACATCCTCTATTTTCTTTCATAAGATTTGAAAAGTCCTAAACCTTGGAGTGTGATTACTCTCATACTGATTCATAGCATCTTTTGCCTCTTTACTAGTCATAGTATGCATGACTTGCTTCAAGGTTTGTAATCTGATTTCCTTTTCAATCTGAACTACATTGTGCCAGTGAATTGTGATTGCCTTGAGAAGGTCTTCAGTCATTTGGCTTTTCAATTCAAATGGGTCATACTTCCATCTTTCCATTTTCTCTACTAATGCATCCTCAATCATCTTCTTCTCACCCTTGGTTCTGGAAGTGTACTTCAATGATTTGAGAGATCCGATACCACTACCTCCTTTCAATTCTTCAATTTTATGCTCAAATGTAGGTGGTGGCTTCTTGAATATGAATTTACCTTCTTCTTCATCTTCTTTAGGCATTTTCAATTTTCTTCAAGATCTTCTGGTAGTGATGACAGGGGTAGACATATTTGATTTCTTGGGGTCTAGCCTCTTCTTCTTATTAGGAGGATTTTCTTCTATCACTTCCTCTTCTTTCTCAGATTCATCATTCTATCTTTACGTCATCTCCTTTTCTTTCAGTGATCGAGGGAGGAGAGTCTAATGGCTTGCCATATTTCTTTCCAAACTTATCAATTCTCTTCCTTCCTCTCTTCAAGATTTTGGGTATCTCAATCTCCAATGTTATTCTTCCCTTGGATTCTTCATAAGTACCAAAATATGGTGCTTTAGGATCAAAAGGTTCATTTACAAGAGCCTTAATGATGTCTCTTGTTTCATCAATGTTAACCTCATATGCAAGAGGTTTCACCCATGCAACCCTAGGTTTGACTGCTTGAATGTATACTTTTTCATAGTAAAATAGGAAGAAAAAATCATCTTTATAGTCCTCTACCAATTTTTTAGGGATTCTATATCTATTCTGCATCTTCTCTCTGAAACTCTCAAAGTATGCATCCATGATGCTCTCAAAATTATCTCCTAATTTTGCTATAAGTTCATTTATCTGATAAACTATGGGTCTGTCCTTTTTCCAAACAAATGTAGCTTTGGAAGGGAAAAAATTATGAACATAAAAGAATAAACACACCAAGAGTGAACCAAACTTACACGGATTGGTCTTAGATTCCTGGATGCTCTCCATTTTTTCTCTCAATTGGATGAGCTACAACTCGGCAAGGTTGAATGAAAGATTGTTCTTGACCACTTTGTATGCCAAGTCCACAGCCTCACATGGTACATTGTTTGGTTGGATAGAACTGTATATCTTGTATGCAATCACATGAATATCAAACTTCAATTCCATTTCTGTGACTCCATTCAATTTCATTCCTCTTCTGTCCCACTTGGCAAGAGTCTTCTTGGCTAGGTCATCCCAGGGTAGGGTTTTGGTAGCTTTTGGTTTGTCAAGCATTGGTTATCCTATCAATTGATGTATCATCAACTTGGAAATCTTCATAGGTTTCTCCAACCATAGATGCATGTCATGAACATGACTCAGAATAAACCTAATCCATTTTATCTAAAATTTCTATGGCATATGCATAATATGAGTCAAACCCTTGACTTCAAGGTGTTTGTGCTCCAACTTCAAGTTTCTGGCCACACAAAGTTTCCCATATGCTTGATTCATTTCCAATGTGCCTAGCTATTGAATGGTGCAATGATAGAAATCTCAGATGTCGTTAATCAACAATACCTTTGGAGGAATTTGGGAATGGGCTCCCATTAGATCTGTCTCTTCTGCAATCATTGGATGAAGTTTAAACTTGGTAGTTTGCAAAAAACATTCCTTACTAACATTTTAGATCCTTTCTTGACCTTTTTTCTTGATGAAGATGCCATAATGCTTGGACGATTGAAATTTTTTTTCTATAAATCACACTTTTAAACACAAATTCATGCAGAGATCATTGTAAGATCTTAATCACTCTGTAAACTGTAAACAATAACCCTTTGATTTCACCATTTATGAGAAATTTCACCATAAAGTTTTCATTAAATGCTCCATACATAGTAGTTGGCATATTTTGGGTAGTTCTCCCAGGCTTACTTGGAAGCTCTACAAAAACTAACTTCTCATATTTGAAACTATACAACCCAACTTAACTTAATTAAGCTAGAGTCACTCGGTTGTAACTGACTTGGTTAGAACCATAATGTGTCCTAGTGCATCAATATGTAGATTTAGACTTGCTAGCATATCTAGAACTGATGTGTGATGGCTTGTATGTACAGTTCCATTTATCTCCTTACATAATTATTCAGAGATGGTGGATCCACCCAACTCACTATTTTGGGTGCCATTCGATCCTTCATTGTTTTGGTCTGAAATATCAGGAGACTTCCTTACCCACCACTTACTCATTTGAGTTTTGGTTTCAAAAACTTTTTCTTTACCTTTCTCAAAACCAGTATCCACTTTTTCTCTGTTCATGCAATTCTTTCTTAGATGACCGAGTTATTTACACACATAACATCTCTTAGTAGGATTCCTTTTTTTGAGATGAGTCTTTGCACAATTTGCACCAATGTTGCCATATTCACCACAATGAACACATCTTCTCCATGTGTTGTAATCCCAACCAAAAATTTCCTTAGCTATTTGTTCAGAAGGGTTCCATTTCTTAGTTCTACACTCAAAAGACTTATGACCTTGTTTGTTACAATTGAAACATTTTCCTTCAAACTTAGGTTTCTCAGTGTATTCATTTGCCCTATTTCCATGTTTGTTGCATCTATAGAATTTAATATTAAAATTTGAATTTCCATTGCTCCAACACTTATTTGATGTATTCCCTAACTTACCATAATGATTACAAGTAAGTTTTTTGTTCTTTTGAGATCCTTGCTGTGAGGATTCACCTTATTCAGTATAACCTAATTTAGTCTATCCATGATGTCTGAATTGAGTTTTCTCTGTCAAATGATCCATGCTTACTTGTGAATTTATCATACTCTCATTGGTTTTCTTTTCAGTATTGAGATCATTCTACAATCTTTCATTTTCAGTCCTTAGATTGATAACTTCTCGATTTGAACTATTGAGTTGATTTATCATATCTGCTTGCTGAAGTGACAAATGATGGATTTCATTTTCTTTTTCCTCTAATCTTGTACTTAGCAATATTTTATCTTCTTGTGCCATTTCTCTATCATTTTCTGATTGGTTCTTTTGTTCTATGACTTCACATATTCTGACTGAATGAATTTCTTTTTCTCTCTTCAACTTTCTGACTTCTTCATGTAAATTAAGATTCTTTGCAAGTAGGTCTTCAATGGCCACATCATCTTCTTCCAAACTTCTTCCTTTGCAAAAATATTCAATTCTTTCTTCTATGTAAATTTTATCATTCATCTGCATTGCTAAATATTTTCTTCTTTTCAGGGAAAGAGAGAGCTTCTCCTTGAGTTTTATGATATGATCCATGGCCACTTGTAGATCTATCTTTTCATTTTCAATGACTTTCTCTAGTTTGTGTATTTCCATTGCCTGTGATCTTTGCTCAAGCTGTTAAGCTTCTGATAAGAGAACCTTCAGCTCTGATACCAATTGTTGGAAATATATTGAGGTTAGGTGACTGAGAGGGGGGGGTGAATCAGGAACCAATAAAACTTATTCTCTTTTATCCTTTATTAGATTGTCTAATCTGATTGTATGCATAGAATAGAAAAGCATAAATCATTGATAACACTTGACACAATATTTGGTTTCCCAGAAACCTTCCAAATAGAAATTAAAACTGGGGTGGGGATGGTACCCACAAGATTTAGTACTGCAATATAAATTTAGACTATTAAAGCTTACAATTGACCACTTCTGATGGCCTTCCCTATTGGGAGCAATAAGGACTGTTAGGTCCACCTTGTGAAAGGATTTTTACAATACAATTAAGTATGAAACTCTGTAGGGAGATTTGAAAAGGACTGTTAAGTCCGCCCTATTAAAGGATTTTGGATGATACACCTGTTAGGATGAACTAGTGAATGATCTGCTATGCAAATCTGATTTTTTGATTAAGATCCTTTGAAATAATACTGATCATCTGAATGTGATAAATGAGTCTCTACTATTCCTTTTACTACTGTAGCCTTCTAATCAAACTACCACTTTATTTTCACATATCCATGCTCATACTTCTGATATTGCTACTTCACACATTTGGATAACAAAGTACCTTACATATATATCTTATCTAAATCAATTAACTCTACAAGTCAGCTACATAACATATTTAATTAGTATCAAACAATATGTGCTAAGTTGGCCCAATACAAACACTCGGGTATAGTAATCCAATCGGGTAATATAATGACACTCGGGCAACACAGTGAATTGGCAACTATGGCACTCGGTTAACACTGGGTGCTCGGGTCACATTGACCACTCAGAGATGGTAACTCAGGTAAAACTAGAAACTCGAGTGATACTACTTTGAACTAACTGCTTGGTTGACACTGCAACTGATCAGGTTACACTTCAAGCTGCTGGCTCGATCAACACTGTAATCATATAAGTGACTAAGTGCTTTGGCACTAATTGACAACATGTCTTGCCATAAGGTCTACACTTTTCATGGTGCTTTGTTAAACTTATTGAGATAGGGGCATGAACCTATCCATTTTTTTGTTTGAGATATTAAGCTTCTATGTAATCTATCTATACTACTCTTACATGTGATTAAATGAATTTTACTCTAAAGCAGTTATGGATATACAATTTTCTTGTACATGCTAACGTAATCATATTACTTTCATGTTGTAACAACACTTTGATGAATAGAATGATACTTTAGTTTTCTGCATCTGAGTTAATATTTGGGAAGACTCATCCAAGGGGGCCCAATTGGTGAGAATGGTTCCTTTTATGTTCAATAATTAGTTTTAGTTTTAGCAAGTTAACTATCCCTACAACCATTGGAACTATGTTATGTGACTGTTCTTGCAGCCATTGGAACTCTGTTATGTGGTTGTTCCTATAGCCATTGTAATTTTGATTTAAAAATAGAATGATTCTTTAATTTTCTGCATCTGAGTTAAGATTTTGGAAGACTCATCCAAGGGGGCCCACTTGGTGAGAATTCCACTCATTTTTGTTAGTTAATTTTATGTCCAGTAATTAGTTTTAGTTTTAACAGCTGACTATTCTGACAGCCATTAGAACTCTATTCTGTGAATGTTACTGCAATCATTGGAACTCCATTCCATGACTATTCTTGCATTTGGAACAATGGAGAGTTTTCTGGTAGGACAAGAAAAACTAACTCGGAAGGCATGAACAATATTCTTCACTTTGAGCTTGAAAAGCTCTAGAGGGTATTCATATGACATAAGTTTGCATACTAAATAAACCCTCAATACATAACATCATGCAGACACACAAAGTAGATAATTCAAAGACTTTAGGTAATGGACACCCTTATGCTATTATTTCAATGAACAATCCCATCCATAGCTTGCAAATTCATTTGAGAATAAAAATAATTCATCATAATACTAGTATACACAAATTATTATTGGAAATAATTTACATCAAAAAGTTCTTTCACATTATCAGGAACCCGTATTGAATTTCTATCAAGTTCCCTAGGCATAAACCTTGTTATAACTATTCTTCTCAAAACCCATTTATGGGCCTCATTATTACTATATTCTATCAAAGTCATTATCAGTACATGTAGCACTTGTGATACCAAAGGCTTCAGTAAAAATACTATCAATTGTCACTAGGTCTCTCTGGTCTTCTCTTCTAATAACCTTAGTCAACAGGCGGTATTTACAAGCCAATTCTCTTAAGAATTCTAAATCAACAAAAACATCAGGCAATTTCAACTTGGCCAAATTCAAGTCCCAAGGATTTGACATGGGAGGGCATTTTTTACTGAAGAAGTAATAAAACATAGCCCATCTTGATGGAGTGCTAGGATTTCTACACATATGAAACTCATCCTTCCACTCATGTTCATTGGTAGACAGAGAATTTGTTGTCCCTTACAATAAATCCATGAAATATTTCCAATAATACCTATATCTCCTGTATTAATCCTACCATTATTCAACATAAACTCTAAGGGATTTTACTTTTGACTTTATGGGACAAAAATAAAACATTTGTAAGCTCGACCAGTGCCAAAATCAGGGCAACCAAGTCAAATAGAGAGTGAATTCCTCAATATAGCATCTCAAACATGTCTTGAAGATCTTAAGAGAATGTTATCACCTACTGAAGACAAGATCACCAATATATTTACATCACATAACCATTCTTAATAATCCATTTGAAGACATAAATTTCTCATTTCATTTATTAAATAATTACACTACTCCTAGAACATAACACAATAATAAATGGAATACACGACATAAAAGGTGTCTACAAAGTATGAATAATCCTTGATTATTTCAACTTAAAGAAATTTTACACTTCAAATTGGAGACGGTTGTATGACATAACTCAACCATGAAATTCTAGTTCAAGACATGAGAGATATTAAACTTCAGAAATTCCTGTCTACTTATTTTGAACCTTGACTCTTGACACTTTAGAATTTTACAACATTCTGCCTGCTTCTGCAGAATTTAGAAGATTTGGAAAACATGAGAAAAGATAAGAAACAAGAATTAATAGAGAAGAAGAGAAATAGATATCTTTTTCATCTCCCACCTCATTTCCCTTCTTCAATATTTATTTTCTTAGTCATCCTTCATCTAACTAATTTTTTTTCTCTGCTATGCCTTTCACCACCCACCTACAACTAAAATAATACCCTCATAACAAAAAAATTTGAGTACCTAATGGCCCACTTTATCCACTGTGTCCTGTGAGCCATGCCCCTACCACACTATGGTGAATTTGAATATAGGGTTGGGAAAGGACAAGCATTTGTATGGAGGGCAGGGGAACTTGCAGGATTCTCACCATCTCCCCTCTTAGAAGAGACCCACAAAAATAGATCCTAGGTAGAACTGAGATTAGACAATTCCACATCTCCAGGCCGTGCAACCATTCCCTAATCTATATCTCTACATTGAGGGAGAAACAAAGTGGTAGCCTTAAGGGACCAAAATCCTAATAGACCCCAAGAAGCTCTCACAATTTGGTAATAAGCATAGATAGAGGACCAATTAGGTTAAGAAATCCCTACAACTACCCTTGGAATTTAGAAATTCCCTTCAGCCACAAAGTGCAACATCAACCCATGATCCTTATATACTTCTTGCAATAGGGCCATCCTTCATCTTAACCTCATGCAATAGACAATGCCACTTGTGAGAATTCTCATTATCACCATCACGTACACATAGAAAGACATCTAACCAAAAGGGAAAAACTATAGTGAATGCACATAATCTAATTTCTATTCATCTATAAATAACATTCCTCCAAGTTTCAAATCAAATGCCACAACTTGCTAATTCAAGAAATCTCTTTACTGAAGTTCATAGTTGTGAAATCTTTTCAAGATGACATTCTTGGTTATCACAACATCTCGTTAAAGGAATGACACAAATTTGTAATGATTCTCTGATCTACATTGTATTTCTAAAGAAAATGCAACATCCCTCAAATGTCACTTCTAATATGAAACCGATCTTCTGTCACTCTGCAATCCCCAAAATATAGTCAAAAAGTCTTGAATTATATAGCATAGAAATCCTGGCTCACATGATAACACACATAGAAAATTGTTACTGGCTCAGCCTATATTTGACCACATAACACTCAACATGGTCCAAATTGTACACTCCCTTCAGCATTTCCCCAGACACGTGTCACCACCTTGCACAACAACAAGCTTAAAGAACTACCTTCAAAAATTATCGTGAGGCAGCGACTAACTCATCATGAGTTACCTTTTCTTCATCGCATTCTCGCAACCCATCCACCTTAACTATAGTTTAAACATGTGAAACTATTACATGCAACTATACCATTGTCTTAACCCATCAAATGTATGCTACACGTAAAATCCTCGCTTCCCTGCGGGCCAAAAAAAAGTCCCACAAAACAAATTGCAAGGCCACTATAAGGCATCACCATAATATTCTATTCTTCCTCACAGGCTCGTGGCTAGAAAACATTTTCCCCACTAAGCATCACGAAGATGCGAGAAACCATCACAGTCATCAATAAAACTAAAAAAAATGTTTCTGAAGCCATCTGCCTAGGCATCATTCAATAATATTCATAAAAATTGACTCTTTCGAAATCAATATTCTTCATAAAAATCAAAGAACAAAGCATGCAAGTCCTTTAATGCCCACTGTGCAGGCATCCATAAACAATATTTCATAAAATTCAGAAAAAGTATAAATTCTAAAAAAGTATAAATTCATAAATAGCTCTAGATTAATAGTTGCAATTAATCAGTATATCAATGACATATAATTGACTAGATTTTCTTGGAAACAAATTGATAGCTTTATAAATAAAATTAAAGTAGATTTACATAAAATTAAATTTTCTAACATCCCCAAAAAACTCCAATTACAACCATTGAACCACCCCTATATGCTAAAAACACTTCAAAACTAGATTTGTAGACTTAACTCTAACTCTACACCACCGTTTCCTCAGTAATTATAGATTTTGCAACATATTATCAACAAAAAAATTGAAGGCTTTATAACCATCACCCTCCTAAACCATGATCATTATAGTTTTAATGACATAATTAGAGTAAAAACATTAAACAAAAAGTGGCAACAAAAAAGCTAAGAGCACCTGCCTCTAGCTTTAGATCATGCTCCATGAACTTCCTTGCATTTCCTTGCCTCCAATCTTGGTGAGTGTCTCCTCAGAGGGACCTCAACTGCCTTGCATCACCTCACCTCTAGCCTTGCTAAGAATCTCCTTAGGGGGACCTCTTCCATCCTCGCATTGTGCTTCATTTCTTCCATCTCTTCATCCAATTTCCTTATTGCTAACATAAATTTAGATTCATCTACCCCATACGAGCTTCTTTAAAGTGGTCTTTGTGCTTCTTCTCATCCAACCTCTAGACAAAAGGGGAATATTTAGTGTCTTCCACCATCTTGACATTCACTAGGTCGTCACTAAAATTCATGCCCAGTCCAGGAACAATTCTTTCAAGAATGAAATCCAAACCTCCAAGGAATTTTGCACGCATAAAGGTCTAAATTATCATCTGAACATTATCCACTGGCTCACACAATTGTACACTCCATACCATGATCATGAAGTACACATCTATGTTCATCCTATGCCTATTTTTAATCTGGTTAAACATTCCTCCTAGAATCAGTGACATAGAGTTGTCCAACTTAAGATCAGTAAACAAGACCATGTATTTTAATCTCCCCTTTGACACCGATAAAAAAAAGGATTTTTTCTCTTTGCAGTAGTAAAGGTCAGTGACATTTCTATCTTGAAACAACATGACCAACCCACTAATTTACCTACATTGATAATTATGAGCAGCTTTTGGGAGATTTATCAAATTGTTGGGACATCTCCCGTGATAAATGTCATATACTCTCATTAAATTCGCTATCATTTTGACCGTCCCACCAAAATTAATTTATTGCACCCATACAATGTCACCATCTAGCCTACCACCCTTTATAGATTTCCTTTCTTTTTTAATTTTTTAATGGTTAACTATTTTATAGTTTGAAATTTATGAAGTCTTCAATTCAAATTTCCCCTTTACTTGCAAAGGATATAGCCAATTTGATAGGGTGTATGCTTCATTTCACATGCAAAATTCTAAAGTCATTCACAAAATCTAATTCAACACCAATAAGATCTACATAACTTTTCAAATTCCAAGCTTCCAATGCACCTTTGATAATTGCATGAATAATAATTTGAGAATCCCCTTCAAGATGCAATTTTGATGCCCCTAAACTTCTTTCCACTTTTAATACCACCAATGCTTCCTCTTCTTCTACCACATTGTTAGTTCCATCTTCTAGTCTCTTAGCACCTAAATCTACAGTGTTACCTATCTAGTCCTAAATAATAAATATTGCACTTGATGTGCTAGGATTTCCCTTTGAAGCCCCATCAAAGTTCACTTTCCACCACCCATCCTCTGGTTCTGTTCACAGACTTTAAACAATTGGATCTGACACCATAGACATTTTCTTAACCCAACCAAGTCCATTCACGAGCATTTAATCTTCATTTCTTTCAACTGTAACAAATCTCAAAATCCTAAAACCCTATTAAGCCATTGTAAATTAACTGCCAAATTCATTAATGGAAGTGTTTTTGAGCATTGGTAAATTTTAAAGATTTCTTTTTCTTTTATTTTCCCTATGGTGTTTTAAATAGCATGGAATTTTTCCCCTGTGAATCTATTTTTGAGAATTTAGACTGATACAAGGATTGGACAAATTGATTTTATTTTATTTAAGAAAATGTATAAGTTTCACCTAAAAACCTCTTAAGTGAGTTTAGTGCTGAGTGGAATGGTAATTGGTATGATTTTTTGTTGTCTTTTCTTGAGAGACAAGTCAACATTAGACATGATGCGAGATAACAACAAAAATAACCTTTAATTTTAAGAAACTTTGTTTTGTGACTATTCCTATAGCCATTGGAACTCTATTCTGTGACTGTTCCTATATCCAAGGTAGAATAAAGCAACTTCATGTTTGTTTGCTAAGAACTATGTTTCTGTTATCTATATTAGTCCAGTTTAGTTGTTGATTCATCTAATATGACTATAGTTTTGTTTCATATGTTGGAATATTAGATATTTAACACAAAAATATTTTATTGCATTAAATACAAAATAAATTTACTTTAAAATAATTTTGTTTTTGGATAGAACTCAGGCCTTCTACAAGATGAAGATGATCCTCAAGATATAGATGTAGAATATATTGGTTTTGATCTAGATCATAGGAAAGAGGAAGATGATGATGCATATATCGAGTTTGAAGATGATGATGCTGATGATGATCATGATGATGGACATGTATCATCTTGAATTGTATCATTTTCAGTTACATAATTTATTATTTTTACTTATATCAATTGTAAACTAATTTGGACAAGCATCTACCTCTGGTGAGGGGGTTCTTGTTTGTGGTTCTGGGTCATTAAGGTAAATTGAATTGACTAGTGTAGGAAGTGGTGTTTCTTCCACTGGCCCTGGAACCATAGTGAATGGAACTGAATATGCATCTGCATTTGGATCCTAATAATATAGAACTAAAAGTTCTATTAATGGTGTAAAAACACTTGCTAGATTTGGATTCTTCCCTACACATAAATGATATGAAATTGGCATTGCTCGGGTAGAGGGTGGCCCTTGGTCTCAATTTTCTAAAACCCCTTTTGTTTCCCATGTATCATTTTGATTTATGTCGATTATTGGACATGTATCATTTTGCCTTATGTCGACTATTGGACATGTATTTAATTTAGACATGTTTTTGATCTACTGGCATATTGGACTTTCAATTTTTTTAGTTATATATGATGATCTTATCAATATTGACTTGTCAATTTATATATTTTGAAAGTGATCGATGATTATTGGATGAATATTAATTATGTATGATGATTTTGATTTGCTACTCAGGATGGATGTTGTCAAATTCAATTAAATTAGACATTTTGATGTGCACCTTCTTGGTATCGACATGGGTTTCATGATTGGAATAAAATATATTAAATTAATAAGAAATGGAATTAAAATAAGAAACATTTTTAGAAGTAAAAAAGGAAGCAACAATGGAAACCAAATAAAAAAAAAAACCTGGTGTTATCTAGGAAGCAAAATAGAAGTAATTCAGGTAGAAAACAAAAGAGTAATAATAGAAGCAATTTTCAAAGCAAAAAAAGATGCAATAATAGAAGCTATCTTAGAATAAATAAAATAAACCATAATAGAAGCACTAGAAGCAACATAAGAAGTAAAATCGGAAGCCATATCAAAAGAAAAACTGGGAGCACAAAATGGAAGCAAAAAAATGAGCAAAACTGGAAGCAAGAAGTGACATGAAAATAGGAGTTAAAGTGGAAACAATACAAGAAGTAAAATTGGAAACAATAAACGGTGTTATAATGGAGGCAAAATCAGAAGAAACACAAGAAGAAAAACTGGAAGCAAGCCTTGAAGCAAAACCAGAAGACGTTACAATGGAAGAAAAACTAGAAGTAAATCATGAAGTAAAACCAGAAGTAACAAGCGTCATTATAATTGAAGAAAATCTAGAAGCAAAATATGAAGCAAAAGTAGAAGAAAAACTAGAAGAAAATTGGGAAGCCAAAGTAGAAGAAAAACAAGAAGCAAAATGGGAAGCCAAAGCCAAAGAAAAACTAGAAGTAAAATGAGAATTCAATGCAGAAGAAAAAGTAGAAGCAAAATGGGAAACCAAAGCAGAAGCAAAAGAGAAGTAAAAAAAAGCAAAAGTAGAAGCAAAATGGGAGGCCAAAACATAAGCAATGAAGGACATTATGATAGAAGTAAAACTGGAAGCATAATAAGAAACAAAACCATAAGAATTATTAGAAGCAAATAAAAAATAAAAAAGGAGTAAAATTGGAAGCCAAAAATGATACAATTTATCGCATCATATATGACGCTATTTACCAAGTCTTTTTGTGCCATTTTTGGCACAGACATAGTTGCGACACAACATTAAACGTTAGAAATGGTTTTTCCTTTGGCATTAACTATGGTGCTTAATACATTACCCAAGAGTGGAAGCATTTGGGTGCCAAATTTTACATCGTCGCATAGCCTCAAATCACCGCAAAATTACACTAAAAACATGAACCATTTTTGACGCTAATTGCCAGATCTATTGTACTGTCTTTGTCTTTGTTGCAACAACAACTCTACTTGAATTTCACAAACTCTGATTCTCTATTTCACATCTCTTTATTTGAAGATACCACATGTCTTTCCAATTTCATTCAACTTTGTGTCAATCACTTCAAATCGACCTCTAGATTTATCAAAAGCTATAGGCTAGTGAAGATAGTACTTTTATATGTCAGTAATCTCTTTTATACATCCCTTCATCTCATCTATAATCCTTGAAAGTTTTTATTTTTAATTTTCACATTTCTTCACTATAAATTTATCCATTGTATGATAACCTGCATCAAACTAAAATAGCTCAATCTCAACCCTCATCATGAGCTCATCTGGTAGCATACCGAAAACACTGGACATCGTAGCCTTTTTATTGATCACGTGATCAATCAACAAATCCATCACCAACTTCTTATCCGTCAATGAGAAATTAGTCCACAGACTATCAATCTTCTCATACTCATCATTCTCCAATAAATGTTTCACCAAATTATAATCCACGCACTTAGATTCTCTCAGAGAAAGTACAATTTTCTCTTCTTGCATGTCTTCTTCCTTAGCTTCTTCTTCTTCATCATCCTCTGAAATAGAAACTAGTTTTTTTCCTCGATCATCTAACTATATTTTCTTTGGTTCAGAAGATGAACCGCCAACAACTTCTTTTAGTCTCTTCTAAATGGAGGAGGAACCCTCCTCATCATGAATTTCCAATAAAGCACCAACAATTACCAATCCTAAACTAATATTCCCTTGTACAGTCAAGAAATATGCCTTACATGCATCTATCTTAGTCTCTAACATATTCAAGTACCTGAAGATCTATCTACAACCATGAATTTTGGTCCTCCATACAACATTTTTATTGCCAGGTAAAGATCTCATGAAGTAAAATACCAAACACATAACCAGAGATCCAAAATTTAAACCATATCCACTTTCAAATGAAATCTTTACATTCTCTAAAAAATTAATTAACAACCTTTTGTATAGATCCATTTGCTCATTCTGCTTCACAATCTTATGTGACATATACACAGCTAAAGAAAAAGTTGAACCATCATGATTTTGAAATTGTATCTTATATGAAATTCTATAAGCAACATACCTTACAGTTAGATCCTCAAGGGCATTGATGAGAAAAACATGTTGATCCTTGGAAATCATTATTAGATACTCTACTTCCTGATAGCTAACAAAATTCTTCCTAGGCAATCCTCCAACACTGTAGAATCTAGTAATTCCCTCAATGGTGTAGTCAAGGATGGAGGGAACTCAAATAGATCTGTCTAATCCTTGCAACATGAGTCACACAATAGAAACAACAAGTAGCAATAGAAATAAACGCAAGATCAGTCTTCTTTATTATCAAAATATCATATATAAAGGATCTACAACATGCAGTCATACATGACAGGCATACATGCTTGATTACAATCAGCATTCCTTACAATGTCCTCAACGTTCAACTACACAATATAATCTTATGAGAGCTTCCCTTTCTAGTTATCCACTACTCAACTACCACTACCTCCCCAAAAAAGAAAAAATCTATAAGCTTATAATGCCTTCACAAACAACAGGTCAGCCTAGAAAGATTACATTTCCCAAGAATAGGAAAACATATTACATAATATAGGTCAGGACCCAAATCATCAGGATCTTACTGATGTAGAAGCATCTTGGGATCTTAGAAATCTTGCATCAACCAAAAACATTTCTTTTCTATTAGTTTCTGAATTTCTTTCTGTGATAGTTCAGTTTAGATCTTTTGTAGTTGTGATCCTTACAATATTCTCTTGGCATCCTTTTGAACCTTTCCCTAGGTTTTCACATCATTTGGTTACTTGCATGAGATCTCATAGATTATTGGTGGGACTATATTGTTCTTCATGTTTTCTAGTCAGTTTGTGTTCTTCTGATCTTGCGAAGGATATCTCGATCAATGAAACTCAATGGCTCATTTCTCAATGATATTATGTTTTTGTCCAACCTGCTTGAGGGATCGTGATTCTTTTTATTTTATTAGAAGATCCTAACTATTTGGGTCTAGACCTATATTTTTAAATACGTTTTCCTATTCTTGGTAAATATGATCTTTTTAGGATGACTTGTTATTTTTGAAGGCATTATAAGATTATAGAGTTGTTCCTTTTTGGGGAGGCAGTGGTAGCTAAGCAGTGGATAACCGGAAAGGGGGGACCTCATAATATTATCTTGTTGTAGTTGAATGTCGAGGATATTGTAAGGAATATTGATTGTAATTAGGCCTATATCCCTGACATGCATGACTGCATATTGCAGATCCATTGTATATGATTTTATGATAATAAAGAAGATTGGTCTTGCATATCTATTAGTTGTTACTTGTTTCCCTTGTGTGACTCATTTTCCAAGGATTGAACAAATCTCTTTGAGTTCCCTTTGTCCTTGACTGCACCACTCAATTACTTCCTTTTTTACGATATAGGGATTGTCCAACCACAGGGTTTCACCATGAAATTGACTTAGCACAAACAGGATAAAATCTCTATTATTACACCATGGAAATTATCCCCTGATATCAAGTCCAAGATTTATATCTTGCTAAATATCCTCCACAAGTAACCTAGATTCACATTGCATAATATGGCTATGATCAAATTCCTTTAGCTCAACTTTCTTCATTTTCTTCATTGTGGACCTTTTGACACTACATATAACCAATATAGGTTCCATGATCTCTTCAGAATTCTTCTTTTTTAGGATTTCTACAGTTCACATTTTTTTCCTTTTAGTACCAAATGATAAAAAAATTCTGCCTTTAAAGCCATGAAACTACATAAATGAGTTTTCTGCCAAAATTTAAATATCACTGACACAATCACAAACTACTTTGCACATCAATTAACCAAAATGTCTTGTCATCCTTAATACTCTGATTATTCCTATTGGAAAAAACCTTCTTACAACCAATACCATCTCAGGACAAGGGAGTGTAGGATTTTCATGTTTAGTACCCCCCTGAGCCCAAGCATTTGACTCAATTGTTGGAAGAGCTAGTACCAAGATCTGGTACCACATGACTCTCCTTACAAACACCGTATTTATTCTTCCATGTCATGTTATTCTTCTAAGATTCAACCAAAAAAATGTTTTCACTCTCAGTATTTAATGGAGCACCACCAGATTTGCATGATTTAGCATAATGACCACTCTAACCACATTTAAAACAATTAACATCCCTTCTATCAGATCTCATCGACTAAATCTTAGATATTTATTGACTAGAATTGTGACCATAGTTATGAAATATATAGCAATTCCCATGAAATATATTACTCACTACATTATTCTTATCCTTATTTGAAACTTGACCCTTTCATTCATCTACCTTATGATCAAACTTATGTCAATTAAAGCATTGAATCTTTTGATCCTTTCTCATCTTCCAATCAATTGCCTTATGACCAAAATTATTTCAAATGTAACAAAAACCATTAAAAGATAAGTACCTTTGAGAATTCAATTGTCTTACCAAAGGTCTTCTTGTGGATGTATTTTGATTTATGACTTTGCTTGTTACTTCATCTTTTGCATAATCTTTAGTTTCCTTCTCTTTGCCTTTGTCCTTGCGATTTTAACATTCATTGGTAAACCCTAATCCTTCCTTATCTTTGTGAATTTTCTATATGGCTAATAACTAATCAAAAATAGTATTGCTTTCACACACTTTTACTTCATATTTTATGTAATACCCACCTCTGTGTTTGCTTTTCTGGTTCGGTTGCCAATCTCTTTTAGGGCTTTTTCATGTATGTGTGGTTTATTTCAGATGGTTTAGAAGATATTTATGTATCACGTTTCAGTATGTTATTGATTCATTGCTTAGAGTGTTATATCTCATATTTGCATATGATTTATGGTTATTTCATGATGTTGATGTATATGTTAGGATGTCACTTCGATTATGGTTTTCTGACAATACTGACCCTAGAGTTATATGCACATGGATCATTTGTATGTTTTGCATTACTGTTT
>MU223123.1:1620048-1630800 GCA_018584345.1 Thuja plicata | reverse complement strand
GATGATTTGAGAAAATGGATTTAGAAGAAATAGATGATTAATTAATGATTAAGAAACCATTAATTAATAGATGAAAATTAGTGTTTTAATGTAAAGTCGCAAGCCTGTCCATTTTAGGGTGTCTACATTTGCCCCTCTTTGATGTGATGTGACTTGTCGTAGTGTGTCAAAGATTCTTTGATTTTGCCCCAGCTTGCCCTGGCATTGTATGAGTGTATTTATGCCCCCTCAACAAATTTGAGCGAAAAGTCGCAAGATGAGCGTTAATTTGTTGAAAATGCAAATTGTAGAACATGGTAGCTGACGGATCTGAAAAATACATTATCATGCCCCTGTAATTGACGTTTGAAGTTTCCGGGGTCCGGGAAGAAATTTCGGGCTCCTGGGCGAAAATTAGGGTTTTCAGAAACCCTATAAGTAGCCTTGTGGGCCCTTCATTTGTCACAATTGTCTTTTGAGCTCTGATTATTTGGTAAGTTTCTCTGAGTTATTTCTGCTGCATTTTCGTCTTTGTTTGAGCGATGGCTGGTCTTCCGGGGGTCGAGCACATTTCTGATCGAGTCCGTCAGTATCGTCGTCCTGCTGGCTCCGGGCGCTCGGTGAGTATCCTTGATTTGCGTGTCATTTATTGCATGTTTTTCGCATTTTAAAAACTGTATTTTTCTATACAAATTTTAAGTGTGCCGCACTTGTCTGCGGTTTTGCCGCACTTGCAATAAGAATGCCGCAATTGAAAATTGCATACCACACTTGATAAAAGTGCCGCACTTGACCCATTAGGATGCCGCACTTGCTATTTTTATGCCGCACTTGCTGTTAGGATTCCGCAATCGCATAAAAGTACTGCACTTGCATGCTTTAATACCGCACTTGCTTTTTTAACACTGTCTGCCTGTTGTCGTGATTAGTTATCTGTCTGATTTTTCTTCTGGAATGTTCCTTAACACTGAAAAACTGATAATTTGCTGTGTTTGTCCCTCTGTGCAGTTCACTGGTCGTATCTTGCGATGTCGGGAGTCCTGGCCAGCTGGTCTTGTGTACAGATTCCAGCTTTCAGAGGCTGAGAGGTCAGTGCTTCGTGACCTTGGTTTGTATTGGATTTGTTATATGCCAGAGATCACGACCAATAGGGGTCTGATCTCCACTCTATGTGAGCGATGGCACTCTGAGACGTGCACTTTCTGGTTGCCCACTAGAGAGTGTACAGTGACCTTAGAGGATGTTTATCGCATCCTTCAGCTACTTATTCAGGGTGAGTTGGTAGAGTATTGCACTCGTACTGGTGTGCTTGCTCTGTCTGAGCTGACTGGTTTGCCCCGAGATCAACTTGGTTTGGGAGGTCGCTATGATATTCCCTGGTCCCGATTTGGATTAGGATTAGATAGACTATCGACTCTTTTAGGCAGTTTGATCTACAGTATTTTGTGTCGTGATCGACGGCAACGTGGATTTGCCATCGGTTTTGGCCGTGTACTGCAGAGTATGGTCCGGGACCGTACAGTGTTTGCATGGGGTTCGTGCATGTTGGCGCACATGTACTTCCATATGATGTATGTTGCGTACCATGATGGTAGATCACTTGGGTGCGGCGCTACTTTATTATAGATCTGGGCATGGGAGCACATTGCCATGTGCCGTCTTGTGGGTATGCGTGCTCTTCCGGCCGACAGGCCGTATGTGTTCATGTATGATGGTGTCATCATCCAGACTCACATAGGTCACCTGTCTTATTGGTGTCAGCAGTTGGACATGATTCCATATTTTATTTGGCGACCATATAGAGACTGTCCTGTCTGGGTTAGAGAGGATATCCATCTCCCATTTTGTTGGCAGCGGCGCTACCTTATTGGCCGAGTTAGTGATCACGTACATATGATTGATTTCCACAACACCGACAGGGTGTTGCGGCAGTTTGGGGAGCAGCAGGATGTCTCCGATTCATATGCTTATTTTGCTCGACGTTCGCGAGATGCAGCTGTATGGGGGCCTGTAGTCTCATTTGATGCTGCCCGTACTGAGTTTTTGGGTTTGCTACCTGTTGCGTGGACCTGGCGATCTGCCACTGTGGATCCAGGTTTGTGTTAGATTCTTTTGATATGTACTTCCTTTCTGCTCTGTAAATTATGCTTTGTATAGTGCTTTGTATATGTTGTTGTTTATATCTCTGGTACTGATAGTGGAATCTTCTTTTGCAGGTACTACTCCACAGTATGATGCATACTGGTTGCAGCATCGTCCTATTCCTCTGACTGATGTGTCTCGTCCTGTCTCGAGGACCATTATGTGGAGAGCTCGCCAGGCACGGCGTGGTAGAGGAGGCCGTGGCAGAGGTAGAAGAGGGAGGGGAGGTGGTGGGGATGGTGGAGATGGTGGTGGTGATGGTGGGGATGGAGGCTTTGATGGTGGGGATGGTGGTGGTGATGGTGGGGATGGAGGACGGGGGGGCGGAGATGGAGGACGGGGGAGAGGTTCTAGAGGACGAGGGAGAGGAGATGATCCCGGGCCCGAGGGAGCTGGAGGTTCTATTAGAGCGAGAGGCCAGGGTGGCCCTGTGCATAGTAGAGTTGGCCTTGGGGCCATTTTGGAGGAGGAGGAGGCTGCAGAGGAGGAGGCTCCTCAGTTAGTACGCAGGGTTCGGCGGAGGACAGCTCCAGTTGTTACTCCTACGGCTGAGGATATCATGGAGGTGGAGGAGGTAGACGTGGAGCTCGCTGATGTAGATGTGGAGGCTTTAGATGAGCAGAGCGCTGAGACAGGGTCCTCTGATGGGAGCGGCGGCAGCAGGACTAGCAGTGGTGGAGAGGAGATTGAGGACAGTGAGGAGGAGCCTATGAGTCGGAGGAGAGGTGGGGGACTAGGAGGCCCTAGTGGAGAGGGGGAGATGGATGTGGCGATGGGCGGGATGGACGATGATCCATCGGAGGTGGAGAGACTCTCCCAGCAGGTCCTTGATTTACAGAGACGTCTCATTTTGGCTGATACTCGTGCTGGCATTTTGGAGGCCCGGGTTACTACTGCAGAGGCCTGTGTCACAGCTGCAGAGGCGAGAGAGAGACAAGCTCGTGATGAGGTCCGTTCCTTCATAGACAGTGTACAGGATGTGTCCCACAGGGACATTTTGGACAGGTATTACAGATCTGGGCGTGAGGCCCAGCAAGAGATAGACTACTGGAGATGCCATTATGAGGGTGCCGTTCCTGCAGCGGAGAGAGTGCCCAGTTATACTACTTCACAGAGATCCAGCAGGCCTCAGCGGTCTCAGAGTAGTGGTGTTAGAGCGTCGGGGTCCTCTCACAGGACCGATACTGATATGCCTCCCCCTCGTGCCCCTCCTGGCGAGGGTGGGGGTAGCTCATGCTGATCCACATTTTGTGTACCATTTTTGTAGTGATGCACTGTTACGCTGAGATATACCTTTTTTTGTATCGTGACACATTGATATATATATGATTCGCTTTTGGTTACCCTTGTGTCCAGACTTGCAACTTTTCATTAGTACTCAGATGTTTTTATCTATATGAGATGCAGTTCTATCTTTGATATGATGTGCAATGCATTTACTTTCTATATGTATGTTTTTAGATGCGTAGATGATGAGATGTAAATGCCATGTGTTTCTAATATGCAGACTTGATATGCATGATTGACTTTTTCTATGATACTGACATGTCATGCAGGATGGTGTAAATGAAATGTATATGAGATGTTATGCAGCTACATGTGATGTTTATGCTTTTATCATGTATGCAAATGTTATCATGTATGCAAATTTATCATGTATGCAAATTTATCGTGTCTTTTTCATTTTCTGATGCACTTTATGGAATGAATGCAGCTATTATGCACAAAATATTTGAGTAATGCATATGTTAGTTAGAAAGAAGTTAGTTTGAATAGGATTTTTCTCTGAGATTGATCTGGATAGAATGGATGGATAGAATAGTATCTCTTTTTTGCATTTTGTGGAATGATATGATCTGATAGAATGGATGAATGTTCTCAAGTCACTGCCCCTATTCTAATAATTATCATCATTGCATCATTTTTTTGTATTTTCTAACTTTCCGGAAGAGCGTCGAATGATCCAGGTCACATACCACCTGGATACCCCCATGACCTCTTGATAGCAGAAGGAGTAGAGAGATTGAATAGAAAGAGACCCATAGTGCACCCAAATATTGACCATCTGGATACAACCATGCTCCCTGTTTGAAAAGGAAGAGACATAAGAGCACCCAGATATTGACCATTTGGATACCGCTTGTCCTCTGAATTAATCTAAAACAAAGAAACCAAGATAGAACTCCATGTCTCCAGAGTCCATCTGGATAACAAGCTAAGCTCTTGATTTCTGAAAAGGGAAAGACAAGCAAACAAGATAGAACTCCTACGCCCCTAAAGTCCATCTGGATAGCATCATGAGCTCTTGTTTGCAAACAGAAAGGGAAAGACCATAGAAACCAAGATAGAACTCCAAAGCAACTCAGAGTCCATCTAGTTATTGTTGCGAGCTCTTGAATTCTATAAAGCAAACAAACAGATAAAAAGAGATTTGAATGTCCAATTCTTTCCCAGGTTTAGTCTCAGATCGTGGAACTGCGTGGCTGCCAGATAAGTGACAGCGCCTACCGCATTTATCCTTAATCATCATGGCCCTGAAATCAAATTGAACATTTTAACAGATAGCAATCAAAGAAAATAAGTCATGATCTATCATGGCTACTCTCCTCACATGGTGGATCCTGGAGTAGCATAAGAACGTAACCCTGAAATATAGACTGACATCTGACTGACTTGACTGACCTAGTCAACATTTTTGCTTGGTTCTCGATACAGTGGATCTCTTGATTGGTCAACTCTTTGGATAGGCTTGCTTGGCTTGTTTGGATTTGATCGTGTTGGCAGCTGATTAGGCTATGTCAGATGGGCCAAATGCTTGTTCACAAAGCTCATGATTGTGACAGTCGATTGAATTTTGAATTGATTTGATCGTATTGGCAGCTGATCAAGCTGTGTCAAATGTGCCCCATGCGTGGTCGCAAAGCTCATGATAGTGACAATTGATTGAAATTGAATTGATCTGATCGTATTGGCAGCTGATCAAGCTGTGTCAGATGTGCCCCATGCGTGGTTGCAAGGCTCATGATAGTGACAATTGATTGACTGGGCATGCTTGCCTCTGCCTGTGTTGATAACTGAGTTGGTTTTATTGCTTGGGATTTTGCAATTTTTTGAATGTTTTTGATGAAGATTGATTTTCTCTTGATATTGATCTTTTTAGGATTTTTGATGAGTTTTTGAATTTTTAGGATTTTTGAAATTTGGAATCGTTCCCCTTAGTCTGGTGGACCAATAAGTAACCATGTGTAAGGGCTTTGTGCTCATGTCGCATTGTGCTTTTGGATAATAGCCTTGGATAGTCAGTGTATGCATTTTGAAGTGGGCTCAAGCTTTTGGAACTTATTGATGGTGAAGCTGGTTTTGAACACTTGGCGCCTGTTTGCCAGGTTTTCACCAAGGTACCTACTCAATAGTGCCTGATTGACAAGTTTTCACTGAGAGAGCGATGCTGTTTTCTCTTTACTTTTTTGCTTTTTTTGCTTTTTTTTTTTTTTTTATCGTCGCCAAGGCGCCTGATTGCCAGGTTTTCACCAAGGTAACTTTTGTATTTTTTGATTTTTTTGGTATTTTCAGTATATGTAGATAGATGCCTTAACCTTTGAGACCTTTAAGGGTAGAACCTCTTCAGGTGTATGCTGTTGATGTAACCGGGGAGCTGATCTCCTTCTGGTGTGGCTAGAATGAATGCCCCACTTTGGGTAGAGCTGATAATGACATAGGGCCCTAACCAGTTAGGCTCGAATTTCCCAGGTTTGACGCGTTCTGTTTGATTCTTTTGATTCTCCATGAGGACGAGGTCTCCTACCTCAAATGTGCGTGGCTTAACCTTCTTGTGATAGTTCCTTCTAAGGCGATTCTGATAGCCTTGTAAATGGTTGAAAGCCTGCTGCCTTCTTTCATCGAGCAACTCTAGTTCGCTGAGCCTTGCTACTCTATAGTCTTCATCAGAAATCAGGTTCTTCAATGATATGCGCAAGGATGGGATTTCCACCTCGAGGGGTAATACCGCCTCTGTTCCATAGACTAGGGAGAAAGGAGTTGCCCCCGTTGGTGTTCTCACACTAGTTCTGTATGCCCATAATGCAGGACTGAGCTGTAGATGTCAGTCTTTCCCTGAATCGTTTACTGTTTTCTTTAAGATCTTCAAGATTGTTTTGTTTGTAGCCTCGGCTTGTCCATTTCCTTGCGGGTAGTAAAATGAGGAAAAGCCTTGTTTGATATGGAACTGCTCGCATAGGTCCTCGACATCCTTGTTCTGAAAGGGGGTTCCATGATCTGTCAAGATTGTCTGGGGGATCCCGTACCGACAGATGATGTGATTTAGCATGAACATTGCTATTTGTTTGCCCATGATGTAGGTGAGTGGAATTGCTTCCACCCACTTTGTGAAGTACTCTGTTGCTGCTATGATGTATTTGTGTCCATTGGCTGAAGAAGGCATTATCTTGCCCACTAGGTCAAATCCCCACATTGAAAATGGTAGTGGTGATGTGATGGGATTTAGTTCCTGGGCTGGTGCATGGATGAGGTCTCCATGAATCTGACATTTTTTACACCTTTGGACATGTTTATGTGCATCTGTCTCAACTGATGGCCAGAAGTATCCCATGCGGATAAATTTCTTAGCTAGGCTATTGCCACCTCCGTGGGTTCCACATATGCCTTCATGTACCTTGTACAAGGCTTTCTGGGATTCCAAAGAAGTGAGACAACGTAACAACGTTCCATCGAGACCTCGTCTGTATAGAGTAGTGGAAAGGATTGTGTACCTAGAGGCTTGACGTATGAAGGCTTTACGTTGGTTTCTAGACAGGTTCTGGGGTAAGACATTGTTTTGGAGGTAGGTGTAGACGTCTTGGTACCATGGTGATTCAGGACCAACAAGGACGCACGCTGATTCTGTGATAGATTCTTGATGTGATGGCACCAAGAGTTGCTCCACTAGAAACTGGAACTTTGTATCATTGCCTGGCATATCAATCAATGAGGCTATGGTAGCCATTGCATCTGCTGCTTTGTTTTGTGCTCTTGGGACTTGCTCGAAGAGGATATAATGAAACTTTGTGTGCAGTCGTTCCATCAGGGCTCTGTAAGGTATCAGCTTCTCATCCTTGGTCATGTAATCATTATTGACTTGGCTAATGATCAGCTGTGAATCGCCAAAGACTTTTAAGTTCTTGATTCTCCATTGAATGGCTATCTTCAGACCAATGACCAATGCTTTGTATTCAGCTATGTTGTTGGTGCATTGGAAGTTGAGTCTGTAAGATTTAGGTATTGTATCATTATCTGGGGTGATAAGCACTATTCCTACCCCCGCTCCATGGTTTGTACAGGATCCATCAAAATACAGTTGCCATATCTCAATTGCCGGTTGTAGTGTCATGATAGATTCATCCGGAAAGTCAGAAACAATTGGTTGGTGATCTTGAATCGGTGCCTCTGCTAGTTGATCCACAATCACCTGTCCTTTGATAGCTTTTCTGTCTACATACTTAATGTCGAACTCTCTTAGGATCATGACCCACTTAGCCAGTCTTCCCATGAGCACCGTTTTGCTTAACAAGTACTTGAGGGGATCAATATGTGCGACCAACTTTGTCTGATGACTTAACATGTAGTGTCGGAGCTTTTGGGAGGCGAACACCACTGCTAGACATGACTTCTCTGTGGGTGTGTAGTTTAGCTCATATCCGACCAACGTTCTGCTTAGATAATAGATGGCTCTCTCTTTCCCTGTATCATCATGCTATGCCAAGAGGACCCCCAATGCTGATTCTGTTGTAGATATGTATAGTAGCAACGGTCTACCTTGTACTGGTGGTACCAAAATAGGAGTCTTGAGAAGGTAGTTTTTGAATATCTGGAACGCGTGCTCACATTGTTCTGTCCAAAGGAATTTGACATCCTTATGTAACAGATGCTGGAATGGGTGGCACTTATCTGCCAGTTAAGCTATGAAACGTCTGATTGATTGTAGCCTCCCTTGTAACCCCCGTAGCTGTCTTAGGTTCGATGGTGGAGGCATGTCCAATATGGCTTTAACTTTTGCTAGATCCACTTCAATGCCTTTGTGTGACACAATGAACCCTAGTAACTTGCCTGCTGTGACCCTGAATGCACATTTCTTTGGATTCAGTCGGACTTTGAACTCCTCCATTC
Source organism: Thuja plicata (assembly GCA_018584345.1). Classification (NCBI taxonomy): domain Eukaryota; kingdom Viridiplantae; phylum Streptophyta; class Pinopsida; order Cupressales; family Cupressaceae; genus Thuja; species Thuja plicata. Next base: position 1,622,517 of record MU223123.1, on the reverse strand, counting down.
TGTCAAAGATAGGTCCCAAGACCGTTAGATGATCCTTGCGAAGTAGGGATTTTGCTAATATATCATCGACATAATCTTCCATTGTCTTATGAATAAGATCATGGAAGATTGTAGTCATGGCCCTCTGATATGTTGCTCCGGCGTTCTTTAAACCAAATGGCATGACGTTCCAACAGTATGTTCCCCATGGACATGTGAAAGTAGTTTTATGTTGGTCCTCTGGTGCTATCCATATCTGATTGTAACCTGAGAAGCCATCCATTAGTGATAGCATTTTGTGCCTGGCCGTTAAGTCCACTATCATGTCAATGTTCGGTAGAGGAAAGTCATCTTTGGGACATGCTATGTTGAGATCCTGAAAGTCTGTGCAAATCCGTATCTGTCCACTATTCTTTGAAACTGGTACCAGGTTTGATATCCAATCAGCATACGGTATAGGTCTGATAAAATTTGCATCCAGGAGCTTCTTTAATTCTGCCTTGACTAGTAATGCAACATGGGGATGCATCTTTCTCAGCTTTTGTTTGACAGGTTTAGCGTTTGGTAGCAGCGGGAGATGGTGTAGGACCAACTCTGGATCTAATCTCGGCATATCGGAATAAGACCACGCAAAATTGATCATGCGCTCTTTGAAGAAATTGATGAACTGTTCTCTTTCCTCAGGGGAGAGAGATTTTGCCAAGTATATGTTCTTTGGGTTCTTGTCATCCCCCAAGTTAATTTCTTCCGTCTCTTCGGCTAGCAGTGCTGATTTTTCCTCTGTTAAGGGGAGGAGTTCGCTCTTTTCATCTTCTAGCGCCTTTGTGAGGTTTTCGCCAGAAGATATGTCTTCTTTTATCTTTTTAGTACTTTGCTCTTTTTTCTTTTGTTGACTAGAAAGAGGAGCTTCCTCCCCGAAGTATGCCGCCCTGTCTAGGTTGATGGAGAACGCTGCCTTGTGATCCCCTGATGGAATGCCTTCTCTTAGCCCCATGAAATGGGCTATTGCCTCGTCATTTTCAAAGACATCGAGATCGGGTGGTCCTTGTTTATCCCACTCTATAAGTTCGGGGTGAACAAGACAAACACTTTCACTACCAAAGGACTTAGGTGGACTGAATGGGACTACCGATAGGGTGCCTATGAAGTTGGACTGTGATGAGGACGCATCACTTGAGGTTTGATAAATGACCTATTTGTCTATACACGGCTGTTTGGCAATGGTTAGTTGGTCAAATAGTTCTGCTAGGTTTATGATGATGTCGACATGACGGATTGAGTAGGGAATGGATGGCTCAGAGTCGTGGAGTGATAGCCACTCATACTCGTTAGATTCAGTTTCAAAGGAATGGTCGTCCGATGTCTCACTTCCTTGGTTATCTTCGATTGCCAAGTGTAGGTTGACTTGGGTTTGTGTGTATCCCTCTTCGGCGGGAAACAACCGTGCTAGAATGTTGCTTATGAGGACATGCTCATTGTTGTGCCCCCGATGTACCTGTGCTATCTGTGTGTTATTCACATGGATTTCTTGAGCCTCAGGATTAAGGCTTTGTTTCCCATAGCCCAAGCCTCTCTTGTTTCTTTGAGTCGGTGGGTTAAGCAATTCATATATGCCTTGGTGTCTTGCCCCCAGTCCGGTTGTACCATCATATCCAAACTTTTGTATCATCGTGTAGCCAGTGCCGTATTTTGCCATGGGTAAGGGTGGTCGGACTGTCTCGGGGATGTCTCTGTATAACCAGGCATTAATTTATTGTTCAAATGGGTTCTCTTCTGCTATGTCCCCCCATCGGACAAAGGTATTAGGAGGAAATTTGAAAAGAACCGGTTGCTGAGCTTCTGTCATAATGACAGGTGGTGGCATACCGTGATTTCTGGGACTCAAAGGCATGTGCATGATTGTGAAGGCCTCTTCATATCTGTATTCACCACATCCTTTATCCGTGATGGTTATCTTACTTTCCTTTTCAGTGACAGCTTTGAGATCTATTTTGGAATTGTTGGAGACATTGACATCTTGGTGTATGACTATCTTACCTCCTTCTCGTTTGACATCCTTGAGATTTGAATCAGAAGAAGACGAGATACTGGCATCTTGGTTCGATGGTACTTGGTTATCCGTGCTGATTTGAACTGCATTGCAATACTGGAAGGGGTTGGGATCTCCTTCTATGATAATCTCCTCCCCTTGGTGAGGGAATTTGATGCATTGATGATAGGTAGATGGTACAGCTTGCATCTCATGTATCCAGGGTCTCCCTAATAGCATGTTGTATCCCAATTCAAGATCTAGAATTTGGAATGGTGTGTTTTTTACCACGGGACCAATGCGAACAGGTAGTACAATGATGCCTTTAGAGGACCTTTCCTCCTCATCATATGCTCTGATGTTTATCCTTCGGGTGACATCGATGCTTGACTCAGAATAGCCTAGTTGCTTGATTAGTTTCAGAGTACAAATGTTTAAACTAGCCCCACCATCAACAAGGA
>MU223123.1:1563593-1614298 GCA_018584345.1 Thuja plicata | reverse complement strand
AGATAATTGAATTCTTTTTAATTAAGAATTGCTTTATTTGATGAAATTAAATTAATTTAATTGGAAGAATATAATTAGTAAGTTTAAATATTTGATTTAAACTTTAGGAAATTGAGTTTAATTAATTTAAATAATGGTAATTTAATTAATTAAAGCTTAATTAATTAAATAAAATTAATTATTTAATTAATTTTGAGAATTGGATTAGATGATTTGAGAAAATGGATTTAGAAGAAATAGATGATTAATTAATGATTAAGAAACCATTAATTAATAGATGAAAATTAGTGTTTTAATGTAAAGTCGCAAGCCTGTCCATTTTAGGGTGTCTACACTATGAGATCTAAAAAAACCAAAAATATTTTTATTTTCTGAGGCAGGTCGACCTTGACCCAAATACGGGGGCACAATTGTGCCCCAAAATGTTGACCTTGACTTGCATTGCTCCGACGGAAATTTTGTTCGCGGATCCTGAAAGTTGGCTGAAAATGGTATCCAAATATACTCTATAATTCTCTATCCCGTACTTGTACCTACAAGAAAAATTGTTTTTTTTTGGGGGGGAGGGGTTTTCCTTGGTCAAACCCTAGTTTTGGAATTAACCTTAAAATATAATTGAAATTACAGTAATAAACAAAGCAAATAGAACAATTCACCTTGCTTGCGTTGAAACCCTTGTGGAGGATTTGAATCCTTGAATCCACAAGTATGGATGATCCAAATGAATATATAATGTAGGATGTCTCAAATCAATTGCCTTTAGATCTTCAACACCAATCTTGAATGGATCTTGGAACAGGAAGAATCTTGCATGGATGTGGATGAAGAAATATTCAACAAGAGGGCTCCATAGAGCTTGAATCCTTCAATGGATACCAATGGATCTCCTTGATTAATTGAATTCTTGAATGTTCTTGAATTCTTGAGTGCTTGATGATTCCTTCAATATATTATTCATAGATTTTTGATGGATGAAATTTCTTCTTATGTCTTTCGTGTGTATGTCTTATGGATTAGAGAAAATGAGAGGAGAAGGCTTCCTTATATACAAATCTAGGTCACAATCTTCTAGAGAGTCTGACATAGGAGAATTAAATTCAAATTAGCCTCATACCCCTAGAAGTGGACTTATATTAAATATAATTTTAAGATTCATTACCTCAAAGACTGAAACAGTCAACCCAAAAGCGGGAATTAAACCTTTCCAAACCCCGACATCTGAAAACTTTGGAAACTTGAAATTTGGACCCTGGGTCAGAGTTGAGGTCAACCTTGACCTAGTTTATGGTTGAGGTCAACCTTGACCCAAAATTTTGAACTTGACTCTGAGGTCAAGAACCTCAAATTTACAGAGTAGGATGCCAGAAACATGTTGGAGAGAAGTGGAAAATAGGGCAGAACAGGGGAAAATCTAGATCCAAGTCAAAGACCCATTAAAGGCCTTTGAAATGACCCCAAACCACTTACTTTAAGGGCTAAACCAGTCCAAAATGGAAGTGCTTCCATTTTCTGATGATACACCGTGATAACAGAGATATGGTCTGACCAAGAATATCAAGTCTCATGATATTCACCATAACTCATAGACTCATAAAAATATCATTTCATAATATTGAGAGCATTGGCCTGCAGAATATCAAATCTCAAGATATTCACCAAGTACTTAGAGTAATGGCCAACCAACATCAAATCTCATGATGTACACCAAGTACTAAAGAGTTCATAAAGATATCATCTCATGATATTGAGAGCATCGGTCTACAGAATATCAACTCTCAAGATATTCACCAAGTGCTCAGAGTTATGGCCTACCAACATCAAATCTCAATATATCCACCAAGTACTCAAGAGTTCATAAAGATATCATCTCATGATATCGAGAGCATTGGCCCGCAGAATATCAATTCTCATGAGATTCACAAAGTTCTCAAAGTAATGGCCTACAAAATATCAAGTCTCATGATATCCACCAAGTACTCAACAAATATTCATTGGTAATGTTTGTAACCACCTTTATTTGGTCTACTCTAACCAGAGACCCTATTTTCCCTAAGTGTGATCATACCCCTAATTATGTCAATACAATTATTCAAATATTGGCATAATGCATTAAAATCATTTTAATCTCCTAAAATCAAAGTGATTTCATCACTAACCCACATTAATTACATTGGCCTATTTAAATCAAATCAAAACAATTAAATACTTGGCTAAAGTAATTAATTAAAAGGAATTAAATGAATCTCCTAATTAAAACTCCTCACTTGTACATGGAAAGTCAATCCATTAACCAATGAGAGTTCCACCAAAGATTCAATCTCCAAATCTCTTCACAAATCAATCTGAACCACTCATTCCTCAAATTCTTCTATAAAACGATTGAATTTTGAGCTCAATTGGCCCCAATTCTTAGAATTTCAATTACAATCTTATGCTTCTCTAATTTTCTAGAAATCTAAATGCATTAGTTCATAATTTCACATAATTTCATAATCCTTCTTTGGTGCACTAAAATGAACTTTGCATTGCAATTTAGTTTGATTTATCATTGAATCTTGCATTCTAAGCTTGTGTATGTCACTTATTTATGTATAATCTGAGGGCAATTATAGCATTTTTCATACTCTTCTTAGATAGGAAGAACTATGTCAATTTTGGTGGTTTCTATATGCTTTTCCTTCAATCTTTCAAGTTTTAATCACTACTATAATGACATATTGAAGTGTTGTGTTGCAGCTTGCAGGTCCAATAAATAAACACTTTTCTGGCACCCACTGTGGGGAAAATTCCCTGAATTTACTATAATTTTTGAGTTGATTTACCTCTTCTTTTCTTCTTTGTTTCCGTGTGTAGAGTCACATTTAGTGACAAAGGCTCTCCTTTTGTAACAAAATCTCACATCCGGGGAGAAGGCTCACATCCTAGATTTCCTATGTTGCATCCTACAGATCCTGAATCACATATAGTAAAGGCTCACTTCGGGTAAATCCTGAATCGCCTTTAGTTGTAAAGGCTCGCATCTGGGATCCTTAATCACATCGTGTATTTCTTTTATCGCATTTGGGAAAGGAAATCAAATTTGGTTAGCTTTATTGCATGTTTGAAAATTTGATGACTAATCCGCTAATCTTATATGTTTTTGGATGTTAAACAACCTAATGAGTTTTTGGAGGATGTTGTCAGAGACTTCTTTTATCAAGAAGATGGAGAAAAACTACTAACTAGTGGTTTTTTAGGTTGCCTAATGCAATCAACCTAACTCCATTACAAATTTTTAGGAACTTAACACATTTTCTATCATTTTCTAACTTGAATAGAGGATTATCCTCTTTTCCTTCATGGAAAATCAGAAACTCAAAAATCAAGTTAAAATTTGAATGGAATTTGGAGTAAATGAACATTTAAATTTTTTCAAAAGTGTTTTGTCAAAGTTCTTTAAAATAGTCACTTAAATATCATATTTAAACACAATTATTGGTCCAACTAGATGACTATGCTCTTTTCCCAAGTTGGAGAATCAGAAACTCGATATGGGGGATTAAGTCTTGAGTTCCAAAATTTGAGGGAATAAACTTGCATGATGTGCTTTATTGGAGAAAATGGCATGAATAGGAGAGTATTCTCTTCTTCTTTATGAAGAATAAAAAATATAGAGTCCTAAGCCGCCAATCCTCTTTCTTGCTTTCAAAATATTAGAGGGCTTGCCGGTTGAGGAAAAAATCTCCTAGGAATGACCCAAGTGAGGATAGGTGAATGTCATCCCTTCCATCTCACTATAATCAAAATGCTTCCTTGAAGTCCAAAGCCTTGAAAGACGTAGTTAGTTTTGTCCTTGAAATTTTGACATCATTCCTTGGACATGCTTAGATGTGTGTGGAGAAGAGATGCTTGAATCTTTCTTGTGAGACTACACACATTTGAGTACTCATAGGGATATAAGCCTTAATTTTTCCTTGTACAATTCTATGGGGGATGATTGTGAATGGATGCCCACAAGTAATCACCACTTGTAGTCAAAACAACCTAGTTTATCTCTGAAAGGTGATAATATTTGTACAAGGAAAATAGTAATTTCCCTAAGATACTCATCATTTCACGCCCTCACTTCCATTTGGAGTTGGAAAATATGGTATCATGAATAGATCCATTGTGTGCTTGGTGATGACCATATTTTGATTAGCATGTGAGTATGTACCTGAGTCTACAAGAAAAGATTTTCATTCTATATCTAGAATCTAGGGAATATGGATGTGTTTGGTAGCCTAATAAACATTGCTTGATGTGTCTAAAATGCACTAAAAAGATAAATTCCACAAACAAACATTATTTTGACACTCACTAACATTTTTTATGTTCAAAAACACTCTGGAAATCCTCAGATATACTCTAGAGTCAAAAAAAATTTTATGTAGTTCAAGATGAAGTGACAAAAATTGCAAAAACCATTAGAGGCTCGCATTGGGTTATTAATGGCTCACATTTGGTTGCATAAGCTTGCTTTTAGGGAACAAGCTCAAGTTTAGTCATTTATGGCTCACATGTGGTAAAGAGGCTCACATTTAGGAGGCATCATATTGCATTTAGTAAGCATCAGCTCACATACAGTAAATCAAAGATCACATCTAGGGAGTCACATTTAGGACAGTGGGTACTTGTATACATTTCACATTCAGAAGCTCTATAGTTCTGGATACCCTTTTTTCTCTTCAGTTTTCTCTTGTTGCTCTTGTTGGTCTGCTTATTGCTGTTTTTCAACTTATTTGGAAGTCTACCTTGCATATCCTTTTAGATTCTCACAATTGATCCCAAAATGTGTTGTCTTTTCACTAAACAAATCCTCTTGATTCCCAGCTCACTATCAGGGCATTCTAACCCTCTGATGCTGGAGTCAATCACTCTAAACAAACACACAAACCTTTTCACAACTTGGATACACTTACTTGGACAATTTTGAAAACCTCTTGACATAAATGGAATACTTTTGACAAAGTTGAGACCCATCTTTCATGGTTAACACAAGACGTAAACAATATCTTGTTGATGATTTAGAGAGACCTCCAAGATTACTCAAGTTTCAACAAGGAGAGATATCTCAGAATCCCCTATTTGATCAAGACTCACCCAAAATGGATGCACCTTATCATGAATGGAGTGCCCCTTTTGATGAATATAGCCAAGACCATGATGATAAATAATGTCAAGAAGAAGGAAATCATGGTCATCCGTTATTTGGTTCTGATAGTGATGAAGACGTATTAGAAGAAGAGTATAACAAACTCAAACAAAATAGGAGGTTTCAAAGAACCTTGGAAAATATAATTGGAGAAGACAAAGAGAAATACTTCCTACACTTAGCTTCTCTTAGAGTAAAAATTCCTAAAGACTATGATGTTGAGAGATTGAAGGAACAAGAAGTACAAACACATATTTCAATACTCTCAAAGAAATTATACCAAATGCAAATAGAACTTGCAACACTCAAGCAAGAGAATGCTAAACCGATGAATAAATACTCTTTGGAACACATATGTCCATTTCCTTTTGACAAGAGTATAAACATGGTTCCATTTTCACCTAACATGGCATGACCCAAATATGATAAATACATGGGCAAAATGGATCCACATGACCATGTTAGAGAATTTTGTGCCCTAAGCATAGAATACATGCACGAACCAACTTATTTAATGAGGCTATTTCTGGGAAGTTTAGGTAGAAATGCTATGGAATGGTTCTCTAAACTCACACCAAGTATGGAATCTTTTGAGGAGTTGATTCAAAGATTTGTCCAACATTACTCCTACAACATACAACACAATGTGACCATGATTGATCTTTGCAATACAAAACAATGAACGAGTGAATCCTTCACACATGTTTTACAATGGTGGAGGAGAATCTTTGAAAGGTACTCAAGAGCAATACCTAAATCTAAAAAGATGGAAATCTTTATGAATAACTTAGTACCCAAAATGAACTATGCTCTACAAATGCAAGATTCTCCTAGTTTCCATAGAATGATCAAGAACGCTATTTGTGCTAAAGACGTTATGGTCAAGAAAGGAGAGATCACACTCCAAAGTGACAATAAATATAACAACTATAACAAAAAACCTAAATGGTCAAACAAGAATAAGAATTTTGTTAGTGATGGAGTGGTGGAAGCCTTGAATACAAATTCTAAACTAGTTGTGTTTAATCTCACGAATATCTTACAAGAAAGAAAAGAAGCTAAGGTAACAACCATAATACCAAGAGCAAAAAATGATACCAAAAAGAGTAAACCATGGACATATAAACCTCAAAGAACATTTACTCCATTAGGAGAACCTCTTGTGACAATTTTAAAGACTCTCTTGGATAACAAAGTCCTCACAATACCCGAGTCAAAACCATGGGAACCGGAAGTAAAACCAAGGTGGTGGAATGATAATGCATATTGTGACTTCCATAAGAATAAAGGACACAAGACTAATGACTATGTTAAGCTCAAACACGTTATACAAGACCTCATTGAGGTATGAAAAATTAAATTGGAAGGACATACCTCTAATGAAGATCACACAACATATAAAAAACCATTTCCTAACTATGAAAAAGGAGAAGCTTCCAAAGGAAAGGGAAATAAAGTCAATTACTCCTACTCTCATAATGATAATGTGATCAATATGTTGGACATAAAAAACAAATCAATCAATGTGATCACTATCAAAGGTGCCAAAGAAAAATTGACAGATTCAAATGTGGTAACACGAAGCCAAGCACAAATAATGATTAAAGGAGTTAATTCCTCATATAAGAAAGAAATATCCTCTAAAGCACCTTTTGTCACAATTCCTAGACCAACAACAACAAGACAAATAGTTTCTATACCATCTGCCAAATATAACTTGGTAGACCAATTGCAAAGGACCTCGACTCAAATTTCTATTTTTGAGTTATTAAAGATCTTTTTAGTGCATAGGGAAGTTCTCGAACAAACCCTACATTCTGAAAATGTTCCAAAAGACATAGATGTGGAAAATTTCCAGGCAATGGTCAATCACATATCAGCTCCACATTATCTCTCCTTTTTAGAGGAATATGATAAATCCTTGACTCATCCCCAGAACCAACCCCTTCACATTGAATTTTTGATCCATAAATCTCAAGTGAAAGGTGTATTGACAGATGGAAGCATAGGGTTGAATATATGTACTCTCAATCTGATAAAGAAACTAGGTCTTTCAGAACAAAAAAATGATTTAAGAAGTAAGATAACCATCAAGGCTTACAATGAAGAGGAAAGATCATCCAAAGGCCTAATTGTTTTACCAATAAGAATAGGACCAATTGAGTGCAATGTGATTTTTCAAGTTCTTGATCTACCATTGGCCTATAAATTATTAATAGGAAGACCTTGGATACATGAAATGCAAGAAGTTCCATTTACTTACCATCAATGCATCAAATTACCACACAATGGGGTGGAAGTGACAATTCCTGCAGATTCAAGTTACACTTGCAACAATGTTAAAGAAGACAGCATGGTTCCTCACAATAAGGAGGTCCCAAAAGAATTCCCACCTAAAACCTCTAAAGACATGGTGATGAGAAGCTTCGGAAAGACACTAAAACTTGAAGAAACTAGCATGGGGGAATACAAACTAGACATGATGCCATCATTTGCTAACATTCCTATGTCTCCAAGATCCTATGGGGAACCCCCCATCTTTCACACCTACTGCATCAAAAGAACAAGACATTCATTATTCAACCAGTATGGTTAGAGCCTCTAATTCTCAAGAGGATGAAAAAGAAGATAAAGCAGTCTTGGCTTGGCTATATAAAGAGGAACAAAGAGAAAATGAAGTAAAACATGTTGAGATATCTCCAGAAAAGTATGGAAAAGGTTATGACCTTCTTTAAAAAATGGAATAAAAAGTGAATGGACCTTTAGGAGATAAGGGAAAAGGACTTGTTGAGCCTATACACATGGAATTTAGAAACACCAAAGACAAAATAGGGTTAGGTTTCAATAACAATTTAGAACACCCTACCTCAAGAGATGGTCCAATATTTAATAAAGGAAGTGATGAAGAAGAAGAAGAAAAAGAACTTGTACCTTAGACATATGAAATATTACTACACATTGGTACTGAGGATCCAGAATGCCAAGGAGAAAGATATGTACCTACTTTTGTAGCACACCTAGAGCATCATGTTCCTTTGTTGTCACAAATTGATGTCCAAGAAGTAGAGGAAGAAGAAGACAACTCTCTAGAAGTCCAATAGCTAGAAGAATATAATGAAGAAATACCTCAACAACAAGATGTACACCCTAACCGGGGGAAATTGGTGACAATTTCGCATGTCCTAGATTTACCACACTTTGATCCACAAATGGCTAATAGGGTACATAAGATAACTATTGCTAAGTTTTTAAACAGATCTGATGACAATATCATAGACTCACATGATTATGAATGGGATCACATGTCTGATGCTACCATGGGTATTGAGGTAGATGTAATCCAAAATTTTGCACCTCTATTGGAGAGAGGATAAAGTTCTAACACTTCCCATAACACTATTGTTGTCACATAATCATATGAGATAGCAATGCCTAGGATTATTGATGAAGACACTGGTGTCTTACTAAGTCTAGAAGAACTTCAAAGGATACAAGATATTAATTTTAATATGATAAGATAAGAAAGAGAAATATCAACTGATGAGTCACTAGAGTTAGGTCTGCATATTACTAACAATGACCCTAATAATGATGATTCGACTCTTCATGATCTAAACGCTATAGAAGCCAACTTAATAGAACATGTCTTGTTAGTTAATAGTCTTGATGCTGACGCGATGTTTTCCTTACAAAACTCTAAATAATTATCCTTGGTAAACCCCAACCTTATTGATTGGACCAATTCAGACCCTACTCCTATTATGAACTTTCCCAATGACTATACTTTGGTTTGTTATCTAAATGCTTGTGAACCCTATCCCTCTTCCACCAATGCAAGGAGTGTGAGCATGACAGAGGAGGATATCAAGTTTCTTAGTCACAAATTGAAAAATAAAAAGAAACAAAGAACTGGTGGTGAAAACCATGTTGTGGCAGTATCAGATTCTAAAATAGTAAAAATACAAGATGTATCTGATGGTGAAAACCTCTTAGAGGTGCCAAAATATGAGATTCTTGATATCCTCCCTAAGCACTTTCAAGAAATATCTTTAGTACTAATAGAACCAACACAACCAGTTAATTTGGGAATAGAAGAAGCTCCTCAATTTGTTCACCTAGTGCAATAATTATCAAAAGAAGAAAATATATAGTTTCTTGAATTTGTCAAAGAGAAGAAGATCAACTTTTCATGGTCTTATACTGATATGCCTGGACTAGATCCTGATTTAATAATGCATCACTTATCTATAGCTCCTAGAATTAAACCCGTCAAACAAAAACTAAGAAAGATGCATCCAAATGTGGCATTATTATTCAAAGTAGAGCTGGAAAAACTCTTAAAGGCTAGATTCATAAGGGTCATCACTTATGCAGGATGGATTTCTAATGTGGTACCCATTTCTAAAATAGATAATTCTATCAGGATTTGTACAGACTTTAGGGACTTAAACAAAACTTGTCCTAAAGATGATTTACCTCTTCCAAACATTGATATGATTATAGATCTCACAACGCAATATCAAATGTATTCACTCATGGATGGATTCTTAGGTTATAACCAAATAAAGATTTCTCCCGGGGACCAAGAAAAGACAACATTTACATGCGTATGGGGAAAATTTTTCTGGAATGTCATGGCATTTGGGATAAAGAGTGCTAGAGCTATGTATCAATGAGTTATGACAACAATCTTCCATGACATGATACACAAAAAAAAGGACTATGTGGACGATAAATTAGCCAAGTCAAAAATAAGAATGACTCACATTGAAGACTTGAGAAAGACACTAGATTGAATGGAGCAATTTCATTTGACTGATATTGTAATAATGGAAATGCTACCTCCTCACAATATTAGTCAAATGAGGATGCTTCAAGGAAGACTTCAATCCATCAGGAGATTCATGTCCCAAATAGTAGATAGAGCACAAAATTTCACAAAATTTCTATTTAAAGGTGTCACTTTCAAATGGGATGAGCATTGTGAAAATAATTTCAAAGAATTAAAAGACTATTTGGCTACTCCCCTATTCTCATGGCGCCTATTCATGGAAAACCATTGCTACTCTATATCTCAGCTACGACTATATCACTTGGATTATTGCTAGCCCAAGAGGATGAGAAAAAAAAGGAAAGGATGATTTATTATATTAGTAGGACCTTGGTTTCTTATCAGCTCAACTATAGTATCATTGAAAAATCTTGCTTGGTAGTTGTTTTTGCATCCCAAAAGTTGATACACTACATGCTCTCGCATACAGTGAAACTTATAGAAAAAATTGACCCTGTCAATACCTCTTGAGTAAAACAATATTAACAGGAAGGCTAGAAAAATGGGTCTTGATATTAGGTGAATTCCATATCAAGTATGTTTATAGAAGGGATATCAAAGGAAAAGTGCTAGCAGATCAACTAGCTGCTTCACCATTGCAAGATGATGCACCTTTGATCATATAATTTCTAGATGAGACAATCATGCACTTAACTGAATATCCTTGGAAGATGCATTTTGATGGCTCTTTCACACAACAAGAATTTGGAGAAGGGGTACTATTTATCACTCCTCAAGGCTACAAGATACTTAAGGTGTATAAACTAATGTTTCCATTCTCTAATAACATCTCAGAATATGAAGCATTGGTGAACGGGCTCAAGCTAGCTATGGAATGGAAAATCATAGAGTTACATGTGTGTGGTGACTCTCAACTAATTATCAAATAAGTGAATGGTGATTATCAGACAAAAGATGAGAAAATGATGCCTTATAAACAACTGGTGGAAGATTTGAAAAATTACTTTGTTTCCATCACATTCCAAAAAATTTCAAGAACAAAAAACAAAGCTGCAGATGCTATGGCTACACTAGCATCCATGTTACAACTGGAAGAACACCAATTCTAGTATGAATTCTTGGTGGAAGAATTATCCTTTCTAGCCTTTGATACACCAACATCCAACATTATTTGTGCCTTAAATGCCCAAGACCAATCTCGATAAGCTAAAATAATTTCTTATCTTACTGATCAAACCTTACCTAATGGCTTATCTAGGAATGAAAAATGAGCTTTAATTAGGAAAACATCATGTTATGTCCTCATCACTACTAAATTATATAGATGAGGTATTGATGAAATTCTTCTTAGGTGTTTAGAAAAAGAAGAGTCTAACCCCACATTAAAATAGGTTCATGAAGGTGTATGTGGATTGCACTCGAATGGATTTTCGTTGGCTAAGAAAATATTAAGAGTTGGATACTATTGGCCTACAATGGAAAAATATGTCGTGCAATTTTCTAAAACATGTCGAAAAATTCAAACACATGGAAACCTTATCCATGCTCCAACCAGAGAACTCATACCTTTTATAACACATTGGTCATTTCAGCAATGGTACTTTGATCTTGTTGGATAGATTTATCCCAATTCTTCAAGTGGACACAAATACATCATCAAAACCAATGATTATTTCACTAAGTGGGTTGAGACAGTATTGCTAATCAAATCCACTAGCAAACAGGTTTCTATGGTCATCTTGAACTACATGATTTATAGGTATGGGATACCCTCTTCTATTATAACAAACAATGGGGGTCAGTTCAAAAACCAAGATATTGAGGACCTTTGTACATAGTTTCATATCACTCAGCATTATTCTTCAATCTATTATGCTCAAGGTAATGGACAAGTTGAGGCTTCAAACAAGAATATTTTAAAAATCTTACATAGAACTGTAAGTAAGTCTGGTAGAGACTAGCATTTGCAACTAAATCTAGCACTATGGGCTTATAGAACAAGTATCCGAACACCAACATGAGTCACACCATTTTATCTAGTCTATGGCACAGAAGCAATACTACCAATTGAAGTATAAATTTCATCTTTGCAATTATCTCTCCAGGGTCTTGTTATAGATGAAAAATACCACATTAATAGGGTTCATGCACTAAAACTACTAGACGAGCACAGACAAAAAGTGTTCAATCATCTCAAAGTGTACCAGAAAAGAATGTCAAAAGGGTACAACAAGAAAGTAAAACCATGACAATTTCAAGTGGGGGATCTCATTCTAAAAGAGAATCCTAAAAATTAGTCAAATAGAGAACAAAAGGGCAAGTTTGAACCCAACTGGCTGGGGGCTTTTGTTAAAACAACAAATTTTGGGATGGGAGCTTATCAATTAGCTACACCTGTGGGAGATGTTCTTTCTAATCCCATGAATACCCTACACTTGAAATGGTTCTACACTTGACATGTAGATGAAGGGTCTATGCAATGGAAATAATTCTCAAAAAATACCAAAAAATTAGAAAATTGATCCTAAAGAAAGCCAAAAACAATGGAAAAAGTCCTGAAAAAAGGTATTCTTGGTGAAAACATGGCAAAAAAGCACCTTGATACGAACAAAAAAAAGAAAAAAGGACAAAAAAATAAAAAAATAAAAAAGTGCCTTGGCAAAAACCTAGCTAACATGCGTCTTGGTAGAAAAAATAAAAAGCTTTTCCAAGTGGTGAAAACCTGGCAAACAAGCATCACTTGTACTTCATGCTCCATCTATCAATGCACTACTTACACTAATTCTTCATGATCATCTTATTTTCTATTGATTGACTCTGAATTCCTCACAAATGTCCTATCTTTGTTTGGGATTTTTTTGCATTTGCATCTTAGGGATAGTCATTCTACATTGAGGGCATCTCTGCTAGCATGTTCAGTCTGCATTTGCTAGGTTTTCCTAGGTCCTTGTCTAGGATAGTTTTCCTACAAATAGTATTTCTTAATACTAGTATCAAAATGTCACTATCACAAACAAGGGTGTTTCTTAAACACCACCTCCCTATAACAGACATCGTGCTAGTGTTTCTCAACACTTTAATCAAACAGTGTTCCTAAACACTACATTGGATTACAATTGCTGATAAAAGTTATCTCACTTACTCAGACATAAAAACATATTGCTTAATTCCAAGTTGGGATTGATGATTTCTATACTGTGATTAAAATCAATGATATTCCTTAATACCACATTCACATATAGACTGATCTTGGTTTGATTACGACTCTTTTATGTTCCAACAATGTTTCAAACTAGGGGCATGTAAGCAGTTATGAATTTTTCTTTTATTGATTATCAATTGTTGATTATTATGTCTTCTAAGTTGCTCCATGACGTCTATTTCAAAGACAAAGAGTCACAAGGATAGGGGGCATAATGTTTTCTTGGTTTCTACATATATCTCGATCCTAGTTCTATGTAAACTACGACAAGGTTGAATCAATTTCCTTGTTTATTTTTAATCACATTCTAAGTAATCTATACAACACATTATGTACCCAAAGATATGAAAATTGAAGGTCATTGAGGGTTACATATATTATATTACACATGAACATAAGATTATTCTTACAAAAAAGGAGATAAATGACAAGTGATCCTGGTCTTTATGCCTTGATGCTTAGGTTTATTTTTGATATTGCATCCAACAAACATAGTATTCATACTTTCATGATACTTTATGGGTATTAGTGATAGTTGTACTATCCAATGATGTCTATTACACAAATGCCCTATGATGATAAAAATGCTAATGTATACAAATTAGTAACAGTCCTATAAGTCTGCATTTAGATGCATTTAAGATTGCATGATTCATTTTTAAAACAACATAAGGGTTGAGCTCAAAATGATTTCCTAGTTCATTCAAAATCCAAGTTTGACTACTTAATCTATGTTATTGATATATTCATGTCATTGCATATCCATGACATTCATTTTGCATTCATAAATGGGAAAGAGAAAATTCAAAAACAAAGCATTCAAGCATTGTATTTATTTTTACATCTTAAGTGCATCCATACATATATTTGCATAAAGAAAATATTAAAAACACACATCTACATATTCATCTAGAATCATTCAAACACATCTATATATCAATAATAAATCAAAGATCATAAATTATGTCATCACATGAATCTATTCTAAATCATCAAAGACCAAGTACATAATCAAAATGTGCATCAATCTGAACATCTATCAAAGAGAACCCATGAACATATTGGAATCTGAAATAGCTATCTCATATCTCATATCATGATAAAACATATACACATGTATAAAATGTCTGCAGTACAATGGATGATCACAAAAGGATCAAATATACAAAATATCTTAGATATAAATCACATATCAGGTCTAAATCCCACCCTCTCTAATCTAGAGGAGGAGGAGGTGTTGCATCGGCTCTAGGATGATGAGCTGGTGGAGGCATAGCTCCCTCTAATTGCTGAGAAATAATGGAGTACAGAGGAGCTCTCTGAGCCTATAGAAACACAACATAATATAAATCAAAATAATAATCTTCTCTCTATCCCTAATGAGTAGCTGTATAGGCCTTGATATCTCTCTTTGATCTCATGACATCTATCTTCCTATCTCTATCAGCCAATAAGGTCTCCAAAGTGGTAATCATAGCTTTGAGATTCTCTCACTCTCTCTAGCACTATGATAACATATCTCCATCCCTGCAAGTATCTCTACCTATATCCCTAGGAGGATCCTGTCTAGAAGGTCCCCCTCCTCCACTCGACACCTACCCTGATGGTCTCTGTTGCTACTTCTATGTTAGTAAGGGGCATGGATCTATACATGGAGGCACAAATCTGAACCTAGTCTACTTGCACTCCCCACTATCACCCACTCCACCACCACTCTTGTCATCTCCATCATCTCCCCTATCATCACAAACATGTTTATGACCTTTATCTTGGGGAGGGTTCCTGCCACCTCCTCTCTGATCCCCACCATCCCCACCTCTACCATCTCTCTGAGCTCTACTTATACCTCTCACTGGTCCATCATATATAGGATCATAATCTAGGGAATCCTCTATGTGAGGTGCTACCTCATCTGGTTCTATGAACCAAGGAAATGGAAACTCTAATATATGTGCAAGATTAACATCTGTGCACCACAAATCTACAACATCCAAAAGAATATCTCATCCAACTACCACCATCTGACTGATCTCCAACTATGCAATCTCATATGCCAACTAGGCTCCCCACTATATCTCCTCATCATGGATCCGAGTATAAGTAGTGAAATCTTGAGACATACCCTGAATCTGGCCATACTACTTGAGGACATGAGTAACAATAAATCTCTCAACAATGTAACGGGTCTGGCCAATCAAATATCTATTGTAGAAGAAATAATGCATCTATCTCCTATCTGAGGTTCACTCCTCACAATCTAAATAGTGTCTCCACTCGATCACTATGATGTCATCAAAAACATGACGCTGGTATTCCAACTTACTGAGATGGGCTGCTAGATGAATCCTAAATACATGTACACATATGGCTCATCTGGTTCTCTCTCTCTATATACAATTGACCATGTCACTAGGATGTGCTCCCAGACCCAGATCTATAATATCAAGATCTCAACAGTCATACTCCTAGAATACTCATACACGATCTTGTGTAGCTCCCTATACATGTGTGCCAATATGCAACTGCCCCAGCCAAATCTGCAAGAAGAGATGACCATATTCTCTAGTGTCTCTACCCAGCCGCACATGAATCCATGTTGTCCTTTATAAGGCATCAGTATACCTCCAATCAATCCAGAAAGTTAAATAGGTAATCAATCATAGTGATCATACATATAGTCCCAAGTCAGATATCGACGGACTATGGATAGATCGTCAAAGTATCTTCGCGTAGAAGCAATCACTATGGAAGAGCATAACTTGAACTGAACCTCTCAACCCATCACTAGAATATGCATAATCCACCACACATCCTCTAGGGTGATGGCCATCTTTCCAGTCGAGAGATGGAAGGTGTTGTCCTTTGAATGCCATCTCTTGGAAAGAGCTGTCAACAACCCTTGATTTACCCTAATGTTGGGTAAATCTATCAGTGAAGTCAATACAAGATTCCCTTTGATCTGAAGCTCAATGTCTATCAAAAAATGGGATAAGGCAAGGACTCATGTAGGATGACGTCCTTGAAAAGACACAACCTCAAAATCAATCTGTCAAAGAACACAATTACATGTTTACATCAGTATCCTAGCTAAGGTGACTATGCAAAAATCTAACAGTTAAGTCTTTTTGGCCTTCATAAAGAGGAAAAATAGTCAAAATTGGAAAAAACTAACTCCTTATATAGAAAATGACACTATTTTTCCCTAGTGCAATCTTTCATACCAGATGCAATATGCAATTTACTAGATGCAATGGGGAATCTGAGATATGATCTTGAATTGACAAGATGCGACACAAGATACCGGGTGCGATCCTTTTTTCATAGGACATGACACACTTCATATGATGGAAAAAATTACTAAAAATGATGTTATACCTCCTAACAGGATGCGATCCTAAATTAACTAGATGTGATCTAGAATTCTGCAAGAAAACTAGATGCGATGCATGATTAAGTGGATGCAATCCAGGACACGGGATGTGACTTACAACTAAAATGCTCCTAACTATTGCAAAAAAGTGACAAAATAAAAAACAAAAAATGTAAAAAGGTAGGTATCGATGTACTCACTAGCTGTGCATAATGGGCTGGGTGTTGGTGTTGATGTGCTAGCTTGAAATGATGTCTCTCCATGGGGACCACCATCTTCTCTGCAGAGCTCTAGATTTAATATGGATAAAAGTGAAAATGAATTGGTAAAAAATGATTTTTGAGACTTATATTGACCTTTTTGAGCTGTCTAGAAGCTTTGGATCTATCGGAAATGAAATCAAATACAAAGATGATGTTTTTAAAAACACAATAAAAATTTTGCGACAGTCTCCAAAAAATATAAAATTGCTCTATATGTTTATAAAATGATTTGCATGTTTTACAAAATCAATTTTATGGGTTCTCTATCAACAAATTGCACATCATTCATCAAAATCTTGGGCATACATCATTTTATCAGACTCCAAATTTACATTTTCAAGCAAGTCGAATTGGTAAAATTATGTTTTCTCTTAACACACTTTTGCTTCAGTGCATCTTCTAATTAATTCTTTCTTGATCCCATCGATCTGTTCCATTGATTTATCATTCTACAAAGGTATTTTGTTCTATTTTCCTTTGATTTCATTCCTGAGGGGGCATGATCACACTTAAAATCAATCAAATTTTTTCTCAAAAAGCAAAAAATTGACTTCATCATCAAAAGACTAGGGGCATGGTAGTTTCCTTTGATCAAGTTGGGGCTGTTGGATAGAAGGATTCAACGCTAAACAAGCTAGATATCTTTGCCTGTAATCTCTCAGATCTTTATCAAGCTCTTAGAAGCTTTGTATCGACCTTCGTTTGATCAAGTTAGGAGTCAGTATTAGCAATTCTCATTTGATCAAGTTCAAAATTGGTATCTTTAGATCTTTTATTTATTAACCTTTGTTCGATCAATTTCAAATTTGATACTATCATTCTTAGTTCAATAAAGTTTGAGACTGATCTCATCAACCATTTCGTTCAATCAAGTGTGAAATTCTCAAACTTTCTGAAGTCAACATCAAAAATTCTTTGAATCAATGCACCACTTGTACATCAATTCAAAGAGGGGAAAATGTAACCACCCTAATTTGGTCTACTCTAACTAGAGACCCCATTTTCCCTAAGTATGATCATACCCCTAGTTATGTTAAGACAATTATTCAAATATTGGCATAACTCATTAAAATCAATTTAATCTCTTAAAATCAAATTGATTTCATCACTAACTCACATTAATTACTTGGCCTATTTAAATCAAATCAAAACAATTAAATACTTGGCTAAAGTAATTAATTAAAAGGAATTAAATAAATCTCCTAATTACAACTCCTCACTTGCACATGGAAATTCAATCCATTAGCCAATGAAAGTTCACTCACATGGATCACCAAAGATTCAATCTCCACCTCTCTTCACAAATCAATCTTAACCACTCATTCCTCAAATTATTCTATAAAAGTATTGAATTTTGAGCTTAATTGGCCCCAATTCTTAGAATTTCAATTACAATATTATTCTTCTCTAATTTTCTAGAAATCTAAATGCATTTTTAGTTCATAATTTCACATAAATTCATAATCCTGCTTTGGTGCACTAAAATGAACTTTGCATTGCAATTTAGTTTGATTTCTCATTGAATCTTCTATTCTAAGCTTGTATATGTCACTAATTTATGCATAATATGATGGTAATTATAGCATTTTTCATACTCTTCTTAGATAGGAAGCAATATGTTAGTTTTGATGGTTTCTATATGCTTTTCCTTCAATCTTTCAAGTTTTAATCACTAATATAATGACATATTGAAGTGTTGTGTTGCAGCTTGCATGTCCAATAAATACACACATAATGTGCACTTCCCATAAGAACATTTAAATCATCTATTATGATCTATTTCAGCCATCATAAGATGTCTATCACAATAGAAGATGACATCTATCATGATCTGTTTCAACCATCACACGATGTCTATCACAATAGAAGATGCCATCTATCATGATCATCTGTTTTAGCCATCATAAGATGTCTATCGCAATAGAAGATCATGGCATGTTTAAGGAACTTAATCCACCATGTAAGATATCATCTATCATGATATGTTTCAGCCATCATAAGATGTCTATCATGATAGAAGATCAAGTTATTGTAGGATCATCACCTTCCAATAACTTTAACAAATACAAGTGATAATCATTTGGAAGTTATCAATTCCTCATGATGTACACGGGGGGCAGACCCATTAAAAACATGGAGTCACACACATGACATCCACCATGCCTCAGCGTAGAGGGTAGAAAGAAGTGATTTCAACCTCTTGATCTTTTCATCCAAGATTGCTTAAGATAAACTGTCAGACTCCCTCTGAATTTGATATCAATCTTCGAAGCTCCTCTTCCAAAGTTATCTTTGAAGTTTCAAACTCCCCCCAAATCTAATATCAATCTTCTTTTTCCTGCAAGAGTATCTCTGGAAAAGATCAAGGAAAATATCTCTTATAGTACCTATAGAATTACAAATGACAGAGATAATACAATGAGTAGATAAATGTAATATTCAAGGATAATAGATACTTATCTACACATCAACATCCTCGACACAAGTTGCTTCCATGAAGGTCCATATACATCAAATCATAAAAAACCTTCTCAGATTATTTCAGAGACATCTCCCCTTTGAATCATCTCCCCACTAAGGATGGTTCAAATGGGAATGTAACATTGGTTATTATTTCCCCCTACAATGTACAATTCCCACTCTTATATCATTGAACAATTCTCATGTCTTCTTGTGAAATGAATTGATTGCTCCAAGAGAAGTGACACTCTATAATTAATGATTTCTTTATAGAAAGACACACCATTCCTTGAATGTGTTCTTCTTTGTTAATGCTTGACCATGATCATAAAAAAATAATAAATCTCTTTAATGAAAGTCACTTTTAGGAATTTCACATAGACCTGTACACAGTTCATCATAGCTTTTTAACCCTACACTTTCTATCCAATCACTCTGGTGAGATTCTTCAAAAAACAAATTTCACCAACATATCCAAAATTCAGAAAAATCCAATAGTGGCCTTGTGAGATATGGTCCCTGTACTAAGACTGTATTTTCTAAGCACTCACACATTCACCATCAACAAACTACTCTCTTACATTTATAGCCTGGATCTGATACCATGTTAAGTTTTAGGATAGCTACAAATGTAGTAGCACTCTATGTTGCATGTGTTTTCCAAATGCAACAATCTCTCTTTCATTTATATTAATAATGAGGATAGGAGAGACATGTCCTTCATGGGATATATCTATTCATTATTATGAGATTAATATAATGACAATTGATTATGTAACTACACACACACATGTAATATCTCTGAATCATTATTATATTAATTTCTACTAATACTATTTTAGATATATATCTATATATATAATATCTCACATAATATATATATATATAGTCTTATAGGATTTATCCGAAAGAAGCTACAAAACATCAACAGATTTGATCTCTCAACTTCCTGATACATGCATTTCCTTCCTCCAGATTCTTTTTTATCTCTTCATTCTTTGATTTGCTACCTTCAATATTACTCATCAAGAATTTTTAATCTTCTTCAATGTAGTATCCTGCTTCCATATGTTCAAACATCCAAGATCTCCCTCAAGAAATTAAGCTTTATCTACAAGGTACCAATATCTGATACCAATTGTTGTATAGGCCAAATAACTGAGAGGGGGGTGAATCATTTATTCACTCACACTTTATAAAATATTTGCTCTGTCGGTAAAGAATCAAATAGAAACAAAAACAAATTTTGATCTATTGGTTAACACATTAAACATTCATAATAAATATGAATATGAAAATACATAAATACTGACACAAAGAACACGAAGATTTATGTGGAAACCAAAACTGGGAAAAACCATGGAGAAACTAATTATCATTAAATGAACACCTATTAGGGTGACACCGAGGTGATTTTTACAAAGGCTCACTATCGGTTGTGCTCACTGTAGGTTGGCTCACTGTTGGTCGGCTCATTTCTAGTTAGGATAACTAACCTTATAAATAAGTAAGGCTCACTGTTGATACAAATATCATTCACAAAAAATGAACTGATAGAATTGCATATTCTAGCTATGCATGAAACAATTCAATAATTAAGCTCAGATATTTTTATCACTAGTAGACCTAAGTACAGATCTTTTATGTATGTACCTATCAGATCCATAGTATGTAAGACACCTCTTGATCCTGAATGATCTACTTCACAAACTTCTGCTCACATACAATACTGCCACAGATTCACACTACTCCTTTAGTAACTCACATTGTTCACACCACACCATCATATTCATACCATCCTCAAGATACAAAAAGTTTTTTCTTTACTTATATGAATATATGACCATGCATATGTTAGCTCACACCAAACATGTGTGATGGCCCTAGTCACAAAATATATTACAAGTACATTAAATTCATTACCCTAAGTCCTAAATCTAGAAAACACTTAAAAAAATATTCCAACACACTACACCATGACCAAATATAGGTCATACATAAGATGTTTATACTGCACATTATATTTTACCCGTATTGTAGCAAAATTACAACCAAGACCATGTCTTGATTACCGAAACATCTGAACTAGCCGATGGGTGAAATAGGATAGAGTAGGTCTAGATGAAGATACCAAAACCATTCTGGTGAAAAGCATCATTGTCTATCTAAAAAAAGAAACTGGAAGATCATTGCAAGTGTAGAAGTCACCAAAAACCAAGCAACTTTATAAAAAATCTAATCACCAAAACATACAAGTGTACCAAAAAATGTAGACCATAAGTATAACCAAATACGCCAACCATACTCTATAAAAAATATCCATAATTGAAACCTATGTTATATAAATGAAAAACATCTGATGCATATATCTAAAATTGTCAACAACCAACTAATATTTCCCAAATGTCAGTATGAAGGTTTTGAAATCAATGAGTCTAACAATCTCCCCCTTTGGCATTAATGGAAAACATAAAAAACTCAAAAAATCCCACTTAGTAGATGCAACATTTATTTTTCCTTTCTTCTTCCCCTTTTTTCCACAATGGAAAAGGGCCAAAAAACTAAAAATAGAGAAAGTCAAAGAAATACAACATTTTCAACATCAAAGACTTTCTTGTACCTCTCCTTCAAAATTGGAAGCTCATTCTTCCAATTAAGAATAGTTGCCTCCGTTCGAGCACACAGACTATCACACTCCACTAGTTTGTCAAATAATTTCATCCAATCTGAAGACTCAAACTGTCACTCATAATCCTCTACATTGGTTAGGATACAAAAAAAAACCTCTAACCTGACCTCAATCATATCCTTCACCAGCAAAAGGTCTTAACTGAATCTTCTCTCTACCTCTACTGCAGCAACAACTCTATTTGAAGTTCATTAACTCTAATTCTATGTTTCCCATCTCTATCTTTGAATATATCATATGTCTTTCCAATTTCATTCAACCCTTTCTCAATCACTTCACACTTAACTCTGAAGTTATCAACAATTGCAGGCCACCAAACACAATACTTGTATATGTCAGTAATCTCTTTTACACATCCCTTCATCTTACTGATAATCCTTAAAATTTTCTATTTTGCATTTTCACATTTCTTCACTATAGATTTCTCCACTATATGGCTATATGCACCAAAATTCAACAAATCAATCTCAACCCACATCAAAAGCTCAACTAGTAGCATACCCAACACACTGGATACTGTAACCTTTTTACTGATCAAGTGTCCAGTCAAAAAATCTATCACCAACTTCTTATCCCCTGATGAGAAATCAGTCCATAGACTATCAATCTTCTCATACTCATCATTCTCCAATAAATTTTTCACCAAGTCAAAATTCACACACTTAATTTTTTTTAGAGAAAGCACATATTTATCTTCTTCCATCTCTTTTTCCGCAAATTCTTATTCTTCATCATCCTCTAAAATAGTAACTATTTTTTTTCTCTATCATCTAACTTTTTTTTCTTCCATTCAGGAGATGAACCACCAAAAACATTTTCTAGTCTCTTATATCTGGAGAAGGAGCCTTCCTCACCATGACTCGTCAAAAAAGAACCAACAATCACCAATCCTAAACTAATATTACCTTGTACAGACAAGAAATATGCCTTACACACATCTGTCTTATTCTCTAACGTATTCAAGTACTTGAAGATCTATTTACCGATAAGAATGTCAATCCTCCATCAAAAAATTTAATGCTAGTTAAAGATCTTATGAATTAAAAGATCGAATGCATAACCAAAGATCCAAAAATAAACCATATCCAATTACAACTGACATATTTGCATTCTCCAGAATATTAAATAACATTATTTTGTATAAATCCATTTGCGCATTCTCCTTCACAATCTTATGTGACATATATGCAACTAAAGAAAAAGTCAAACCATCGCGATTTTGAAATGATATCTTATATGAAATTATGTAAGAAACATACATTATAGTGAAATCTTCAAGGGTATTGATGAGGAATTCATGTTGTGTCATGCCCAAAAGTTGGGAAAAAACACACCATTTTTTTTTTAAAGACTTATGTTTCCATGTGCACGTGTCTTGATGTTTGACTAACTAGGTTAAGTTTATCATTGAGTTAAGAACCTTGAATAGGTTCAAACACGTTTAAACCTCAAAGAAATTATATCACAATTAGTTGATCCCTAAAAATGGTTAACCTTAGTAATACTTTCCAAATGATTAAGCTCATCTTAGGGTTATAAAAATGTTAATTTGAACTGGGTCATTAATAACTTTACTTAGTTACCAACGTTTTAACAATTCATTCGATTAATGCATACTTTAAAATTATCAAAAATTGACTAATTAATAAATTATTTATCTGAATTAAAATAATGAATAAATTTGTTTAATCACTAGATCAAAACTTAAAGGGATATAATATTATTTTAAATAACAATAATAACATTAAATAATCAACTGTATTACATTACTTAATTATTAACCCCAATTAACAATTCTAAAAAATATTTATATCCCAATTAAGAAATTCCTAAATATATATCTCATGTTGTCATTAAAAGAATAATATTTATAACCTAATCAAAGACTACCAATTTTCAAATTAGATTAAATAATTAACCAAATAAAACTAAATTCCAAATAAAATATACTTAAAGGCTAATCCTTTCTAATTAAGAAAAAAATTCTAGATGCTTCTCAGTTAAAGTCAACAAAGGTGGCTATAAACAAAATTTCATATTTATTTGAGTTCCATTTTATAGTTATTAATAAAATATAATCTAATCTAAATCTAACCTTGCCCTAAAATTCTTATGGATTTCCCAATGATCTATAAAAATAAATCCACTCTAACTATTTTCTTAAACCCTGTTTGTTTATTTTATAAAATATTTTATTTGTGTATGCAGGGGAAAGACTAGAGTTTTGATTCTTCATGGGTTTTGTAGAGGTTTGACCATCACATGGTGGCCGAGGGCATGGCCAAACTGTGGAGTAGAGGTAGAGATGCAAGTGGGTGGATGAGCTGCAAGCTCAAGGCCAAGCGATGGGTAGAGGAAAGTTGCGCCATTCTATTTCTTTCTGTTACCATGCGTGGCGAAAGTGGGGAAATCGGAGAGGAGGAGCAGTACGGATTATCGTAGAGGGGTGGGTGGAGGAGCTTTGGGGGAAGAAAGAGGAGAAAGAGTGGAGGCAGAGTTAGATGCCGCCTCCTGCCCCCCCTCATGGCAGGTCGTCGCCCAGCTTCTGCAGGCGCAGTCACTCGGGGTGGGGAATGTTGACCATCCCCACACTCCTCATTCGAAAGGAGGGGATCACGGTAGGGCTTTGGCCCACCCACCCTTGTCTGTTTTCATATATATATATTATATTAATCTACGAAAATGTTTTAAAATGTTTTAAAATATGATACATCAAGATTTTATATATATATATATATATATATATATATATATATATATATATATATTCAAAGCTTTGTAGTTCAAAATAGTCTGTAATAGAAGTTTTAATTTTAAAAATAGATAAGAACTGATTTCCTTACATATAATATTAAATATGCATGCTAATCTCATATATTTAAGATTATTTATATAATATATATGTATCAAGTTTTTCAATTAGGAAATGTTTAAATTCTTATTTCCATTTATGTATCTTAAAATACTTAACATAAATATTTCTCATAATGAATATATATATACTTATGTATATTTGTTTACTTTTAAACTCATAACAGAGGATATATATATGAAATTTTAAATCTAACTTTTATAGCTTTAAAAGGAAATATTATAACTTTTAAGAGATATCCTATGTACATATTTAGAAAGATTTGAATCATCCATATTGGTTTAAATTAAAGAGCAATTATAAATAGGAAGTTCTTACCCTTTTTCCTTTCAAAAACTAAATTTTAATTTCCTACTTTATTTTCTATGATAACAATGAAACAAGATCATAAGCTTCATGTTAAGCCTTTTAATGGAAGCAATATCATTATTTATACAACTTATTTATTTTTGCAAAGATAGGAGAAAACTACTATTGTCATTTATTAAAATAAATTGAGACAACCTTACAATATGTCCTTGTACTTAATGCAAATTTACAAGCTCCTTATGGATATCATGGACTAGGAAGCTCAACAAGTAACAAGAGTATAACACAAGACCATCATGTGGTATAACCAAAATATCTCCAACCAAGCTTTCTGAGAGATCCATCCACTCTTGCATGAATAAAATAGGTTGACCATGGAGGCTCACCTCCCAACCTAGACCTTTGCAAGGCCACCCCCGAGCTTGGGGATCCAGAACTGAATAGGAAAACAAACAGGCTCCCATGGATTAGAAAAAATAAGGTCTCCAAGAAACCTTCTAAAAAATGGGTGACAGTGGAGTAGCTCAGGAGGAGAAGCCAAAGCACAAAATATTGAAAAACAAGTCATACATGGACTTGAAACAAACCAACTTTCTCAAGATGAAAATCCACGACCTCCAGCCATCAAAAATTCTCCTTATGACCCCTGGTTCCCTTAGGCTTGCTTGGAATCATGAGGAACAAATATACCCATGTCTATCCCTCTACCCACAGGATATTCTACACTACCTAGTGTCTCAAACTATCACCCCCTCAAGGTTACTCTATCTTCCCAAGGGTGAGTGAGGCCTTGAAAACTCCCAAAACAAGTATGAACACAAAATGAAATACAACATAATCATGAAATAAAAATAAAAACACACATGGAGTAAACAAATACATACAAGACTCCATTAATGGAGCTCTAAGCTATCTATAAGCATAAGCCACATATATACTCTTTACACTAAGAAGCCAACCTAAATCCAAGCTATGGAAAAAGAATGATGGTTTGTGAAGAGCTTTTCCTTCCAATCCTTCTTCCTTCTCCCAAATTCTCCTTCTAATTTGAACTTGTCTCTAAAAGTAGAGAGTGGGTGAACAACCCAAGCTCTCACTAAACTCTCCCCTATAATTGCATTCTCCCTAAAATATCAGGAATCATTAATGGGGAAGAGACTCTAACCCATCACATCTCCCACTTGCATTCCTTCTCCATAAATGGAGTTAAATGCATACACAAAAATAAAGGATGGCTTAACCAAAGTTTTCCAATTCTCCAAACTCGTCACTCTTCAAAATGAAGACTTTAGGGAGGTCATAAATGAGTTTAAAGGCTCTTAATGGGCTAAAAATAACCCCTAACCCCTAAGGTACCAAATAAGGTAGTTAGTTTTGACCCTGGTTACTCTCTAGGAGCCCAAAAGACCCTCCTAAACTCTACCTAAAGTTAACTCACGAATTCCAACTCAAGTTGATCAATCTAGAAGTTTCCTAATTCAAGGTAAGCTTGTGTACTACACTAGGTAACCCTCTAGTTACATTTACTAGCCATGCCAACACATAAGCACTTACATTTGTTAAAATTGACACAACACATTAACAAAAGGCATGAATTAATTAACAATAAAATTATTGAATTTAAATACAACCAAACAAGTTACTTTCATGAATAAAAGACTAAACAATGAGGTTCACGTCTTTGCATACAAACAAAACCTTAGTATTCATGGAATTCACATAGGTTCAATTTCGAGTCCCCATTTTAGAACCATGGTGAACTTTCCTGCACACTCATTACACACATTAGTAGGTCTAATATAACATCATATAAAACATAACAAAATTTATCATGCACTAACACTTGCATTAAACAATAACTCTTTGAAATTTAAACAACATCTACATTTAATTAAATAAGCATAATATGATTTCCGTAAACCAATTAACATAATGATAACATCTACATACTGATTCAATATAATGCATCATCAAAACTAATTCATAAAAAAAACTTCATTCCTAAATGTTATCATTTTAGTTGCACACTAAATTAGTAAATTGATTGTTATCTTACACTGAATTATGGATTTTATAGTTGTTGTCCTAAGTGCAAAATTGTTCAAATTCAGAAGAGAAAGTATACATGCAGCCTAGCAACTATAAACATCAGAAAAGACTTACATAAAGGTACATCCATTCAAACTACTATTCAAATATTGAAGACAAAATACCTTATTATTGCATTCATGTTAACACTAATGATGTTCTCTAAGTATTGATCTGATTTAAACTTTCAAATTTAAAAATTGATCATTTACATTGAACATTTAAAATAAATGCAATAAGAAAGTATTCCTTTATAGATTACATCTTTTAGTTGAAAACATTGAGAAAATATATATTACTGAAAGTAAAAAAGAAGCATGCTAGTAGTATGGGGTAGGGGTCCCATGCATTGCCTTATCATATGATTGTTGTCAACTGGTATTTTGCATGTTGGGGTTGAGAAATGGTGTCATCTAGGTCCTCATAACTTCTGCCTTATCTCATCCTAGTTCTTTTGTATTTTTACCTGCATCATGAGAGGAAAAATGGAGTCAGATCCAACTGGATCTAAGCAATGCATGAAACACAAACAACATACTACTATTATCAACTCTTTCAGTTCAGTACTATACATTGTGTAAACACCAATGCAATAACAAGGTACACATCTACAATAACTAAATAAAGTATCAAAGGGACATAATGTTATGAAACCTTTTACTATATATAGCTGTTATCTTGCATTGTTGAGGAGTTGCCATTTATAAGAACAGAAAAATCAGAATCACAGGGACTTGGGTCTTGTACCCGAGAAACCTTTTTTAGATCATCCACACCTTAGGTTAGTAAATCCAACCAGAAAACCAACATCCATACATAAATTCCATTTTCTTATGACATTTGCATACAGATATTGACTAACTGATTGAAACTACTAATCTAACATATGTTGTAAGTGGTGTGTGCAAGAAAGAGAAACATTGGATTAAGGATGAAAGAGTTCATAAGTTCAGGAAAGATAATTCAGAAAAAAGATGACACTAATGTTGTTACAGATTAGGTTCAATCATCAATTGACACCACATAAGTGCTTTAGCTCATGCTGTCCTAAAAATTATCATTTCTAAATAAAAGCTATGAGAAAAGAAAACCAGAGATATCTTTTCTATAACACAAGGCATATACAAAATGAAATATTTGTATTGTTGTTGTGAACTGTATGTTCAGATGAATGCTGTATAAAAGATGCTAGGTCATAATAGTATGTTGTAAGTGATGAGTGCATAAGGCATGAATATCCACATATGCAATGATTTTCAAAAGGAAAAGTTGTCACTATTAATGTTCAAGATTAAAATCAAACAGTGCTGCCATATATGTTTAGAGTAGAGAATTTGTTCAGAAAGAAAGAGGTAAATGGAAAGAAGATGGGTTAATGCTTTTAAAAGAAAAAAATATTCACATTAGCATTGATATCTATTTATGCATATGATCATGAGAATGGGGCAAAAGATGGTATGTTCATGTTATGATTCTGAATCAACTAAGGAATCAATAATATTGTAGTATTCCATGTGCCTGAAGAGAAAAAAAAAAGAAAGATACAATACATAATGACAAATAGTGCTATTCTAATGCATTGAAATAACAGTAATATGGAGGTGATCATCTAAAACATACTATTATTAATACAATATGTATCCATCAAATAACATGTGGTCATAACAGTGTTCATGTTTGAATAAGTTTGGAGAGTACAAATGCATGCACTAATTACAGTCAAGAAGGCAAGATGTGCATAATAAATTTCAAGTTATGAGCATTGCTCATAGGAGTCACGAGCCCGTGCTCGAACCCTATGGGTGAGGATTCTTATAACATTATGCATAATAGTGTATTTTTACATTACTTCTTGCACAAAAGCTGCATACTTTAAAAAAAATGTTCAGACAATTAAAAAATGGAAATTGAACATGTAATGTGTGTAGATCAACAAGAAAATTCTCTCAATTTTCAATAGTAGGAGTTTTGTTATGTTATGATCATGCTGTAGATTGAACATGTAATATGTTTATTTCAAATCAGAAATGTGAAATTTTCTTAGCAACAGGGAGGAGATATGTATGTCTTATTACATTGTGGTCATTGCAATTAAATAAAAGGGAAAACATATAGTATAAACAGTGATATTAACTTAATTC
This sequence comes from Thuja plicata, assembly GCA_018584345.1. Lineage (NCBI taxonomy): Eukaryota > Viridiplantae > Streptophyta > Pinopsida > Cupressales > Cupressaceae > Thuja > Thuja plicata. The sequence goes on along the minus strand of MU223123.1, from coordinate 1,584,939 downwards.
AAAGTTGCCGACAGAAGTTTTTTATGTTTCCATGATCATGCATCAAAAAAATTGGGTGTTTCTCAAAATAGAAAGTGTGAAATTTTCTCAAAGAGAGCGGTTTATATAACATTATGGTCATGTTGGAAAGGAAAAGCATTATATGTTTTTTGATGATAGATGTGGAGCTCTTCTTCAAACAGCCAGAGAACATGTTTTTTTATGACAGTATTGTCGCACTTGAAAGGAAAAACATGTAAAAGACTGTAGTTATGTATAAAAAAATCCATGTGGGTACCTTAAAAAATAACAACAGTAAAAAGCAAAGTGAGAATAAGTCAAGTAGAAGCTCATTTATATGCTATAATGGCGGCACCAAACAACAAGTTCAGATGGGTTTCATTTTTTAGATAAAGAAATGTTGTTATTACGATGTTTTACTACTAACTGTTGACTATTTCCAGATTTAAAGCAGAGATACAAAAGATGTTCTAAAGCTGCCAACAACAGTGCAAAGAAAATGAAGGGAAGAAGATAACTTATCATTTAACTTGCAGATTAGAGATGGAATTTCACACACCATGAGTTTGGAATAAGTATGAAGATGTGGTTGGAAGAGGCCGAGCTTCAAGATTAAGTTGATAAAGACAACTCTACATTTTTTAGCCACAGTTCAAACCAAGTCCAAGCTCTCAGTGGTTAGCTTTGAAACTTATGCAACACTAGCTCAAGTTCAAAAAGACCATATTCATCACAAGGGGAGCCCGAGTTTGAGGTCTTGCAATAATACATACAAAATTCCATATATTATGGTGTTTAAACTTCCAATTCCAAGAAATTCAGCCATGGGTAGATCTCAAGTTCCTATGATACATGCAAAGAGGCACCATGCAGTCATGGCATTTGAAGTAGACTGAATAGATCCTGCAAATGAAATACACAGTTACAACCAGAAGTAGAGATTGAGCTCTTAATGAAGAGAAGACCCAGTTCATAGCACTAGCTCGAGTGCAAGATGCCCACATTTAATAAACAATGGACCCCGAGTTCCATCTAAAGATGCAGTGACCCAAATACACTCAGGTTCACAACAAAGAAGATGAGTTACCAAAGAATAAACAAATGCAGTCAAAGCACCATTATTCATGTTTTCAAACTTCAGCATAAAGCATATATACAAGAAACTGTACCATTGAAAGGAGAAACATGCGAAATATAGTAGAGGCTGAGTTACATTCTCAGCATGGTGACAGTCATAGAGAGGAGTCTCAAATCCATAAACTGAGCTTGAACTTCATGCAAAGACTCTAGTAACAATAAACAACAAAAAGAAGCCGATTTCACATGTAGAAAACTCCTAAGTTGCAAGTCAGCATATGTGATAGAAAGAGCCCGAGCTCCTTGTCATGCAAATTCTAGATTACATGGCGGAATTAAAGAAGAAAAGTAAGCTATAGACAACCAAATATGAACTTCAGATAGGCATGGCGGCACAAACCCTAAACTTTTTTTTTCTTCCAAAAAACTACAAAATGCAAAGATGAAAATGCCTATGTTCAATTTGATGGAATTTTGGAGTCCAAAATATAGTCTGAGTTAAGTCCCTATCGGCCATAGTATATAACAGCTCTTCATCAAGTGCCATGATAGTTCTATCACATGGTATGCTAGGGATATTTTCGATATTATGTTGGTCATGTTGACCTTAGCTTGTGAAGTTAAGTAGTTAGCTAGACTGTCAAGTTTGCATATGGAGTTAAAATTTTTGGAGACTATGGTGTAGGTTTCTTATTTTAGGGTTTTCTCACAAATAGGGATCAGGCTATTGCCTTATGATATGGTTTTAGGGTTAGAAATTCATCTTAATGTATTCTTGGGGACATATTTGTAATGTGTTATATCTTGATAGATATTATTAATGATATAAATCAAATATACCAACATTAGGGGATATAAGTCTAGGGCTAAATTTTAGGCATGTGTTATGCCTTAAATTTAGGGTTTTGGAGAGATCATGGTGAGATTTTATTGGAGCTATATGTATGGGCATATTTTTGGGGCTAAAAATTAGGGGCAACCATCTATTTAGAGGCAATTTTTAGGGGGAGTTTTCATTTTTGAAATAGGCCTTGGAGGCTATAAATTCAAATTTCTTGTTCATTGTAAAGGGTTCATAATTTGGGGATTTTTGAGGTATTAGTGAACATATTGTTCCTTTTCCCATTTCCTTTGTATTTTGTAACCATTTTGTAGATTTTGGAGATAATAAAGCTAGCCTTACTATTCATACATCTTTTCTGAGTTTTTCCATCTATCCTTCTAAATTTTTGCATTTAAGTGTTTCTTCTCTTTTAATTATAGATTAGTGAATTACTCAAATTCCTATTCCAGAGTTATAAAGAATAAGCCTTTTGCATAAAGTACCTGTTTGTTGATTGGATCTTCACCATTAGTGGTATCAAACCCTAATAGTAAGCTCTTGGTCATCCTAGGTGTTAAGAAGTGAAAACTATTGCAGAACTTAGTAATGTGTGTTTTGTAGGTACAATCTTACAATTCTAATAAATCTACATCCATATTTGGTGTATCACCTTTCTTATTCAGTTTTCTTCTTTTTAAGTTCTCCTTCTCCCTTTTCCCAAAACCATAAAAGTTAGCATTTGGTGATATCATGAATCTAATAAGAACAGGCCTATAACCCAAAGATTCATTCTCTCATTCACCAAGGAGAGTGTTTCCATGTTCCAACATGATGGCTAGATTCCGCATCCAGCTATAGGTGCAATCCTAATTGAAATCACTAACATATAGTATCACATAGGTTCCTTGATTACATAATCAAGTGTTGTATACAAGTAAAGGATTCAATAGATCCGTAAATCAATACATGAGTCCAAATAGTCCAAATATATCAAAAATTAGTATAAAATGTAGAGCATAACATGTGAAAAATGGTGCTAAGATATGAAGGGCTAGGGTAGGCCTCACATCCTCCCCTGTAGGCATGAACATCCTCCTAGAATTCATCAAAGAGGTGGAGTAACTATGACCTCATCTTTGTTGCTTCCTCCCATGAAGCTGTAACCTCGTCATAGTAATCCATTGGACCCTAACCTAGTCTAGAGCTCAGCCTCAAAGGCCCAATGTCCATTGAGCCAATATAAAAATGAGCTTCAAATCTAGTTTTCCATCCAACTCCACTTGTAAGGCATCCCAATATATCACATGAGACTCATCATAAATATACTTCCGCAAGACTGAAACATGAAACACATCATGGATGCATGATAGGATAGGTGGAAAAGCTAAATGATAAGCAACTAGTCTTATCCTCTCAAGAATATCAAAAGGTCCAATAAATCAAGGTGCAATCTTAGAGCCCTTTTCAAAATGGATTGGAATCTTATGCGGTTGCACTCTCAAGAAGACTCTATCTCCAACCAAGTAGGCTCGATCTATCCTCTTCACATCTACATACTTCTTCTGCCTATCCTGAGCTTCTCTGAGATGTTGCCTAATCAAAGTCACCTGCTACTCCATATCTCTGATTAGCTCAGGACCAATGGAAAATATATCCTCAATCCTATCCCAACTGAGTGGGGTCCTGCACAGTCTACCATAAAGAGCCTGGTAAGGAGGCATACCCAATGTTGTATGATGCCTGTTGTTATAGGAAAACTCCATTGGGTGTAGGTATTCCTCTCACCTGGTCTGATGGTCCATCACATACATGCATAGCATGTCTTCTAACACCTTATTGACCCTTTTGGTCTATCCTTCTATCTCAAGGTGGTAGGCTATGTTGAAATTGAGCCTAGTGCCCATAAATTCCTGAAGTTCTCTCCAAAAGGATGAAGTAAAGAGAGAATATCTATCCAAGATGATCTTACAAGGTATGCCATGAATTGATACTATATCTTGCAATAACACCCGTGCCACTAATGGTGGGGTAAAGGTAGCACACATGGGAAAAAATTGATCCACTTTGGTCAACTTGTCAACTGTCACCATGATGACATCATGACGGCAAGATGACATAGGAATACCAACAATGAAGTCCATAAAAATGGTGCCCCACTTCCACATTGGTATCTCATGATGCTGAAGAAGACCACCTAGATGTCAGTGCTCCACCTTCACCCTCTGGAATTCTAGGCACCTAGATACCATCTTAGAAATTTGTAATCTCATGCCAGGCCAATGGTACAACTATCTCAAATTGGAACGCATCTTCTTAACTCTGGGATGCGCTGCATAAGGGGCTCTACGAGCCTATAGTATCACAAACTCACACAATCCACTAGAAGAAGGTATATATATGCATCCATTATGATGTAAGATTATATCAGAATCCAATGTATACTCTGAAAACTTATCTTCAAGGGGTCTCTAAGATTGAATCAGCTCACTAACTTCTGCATACATCTCATCCTCATGCAAGTGATGAATAATACAATCCCTCAAATCTATCCATGTACACATATACTAAAGCTCATGTTGTCTCCTACTCAAGGTATCTGTGACTATGTTCTCTTTCCCCTTGATGTAATGAACATCAAAATCACATTCACATAAGAACTCCATCCATCTCCTTTGTCGAGCATGAAGGTTTGACTAAGTGAAGATGTACTGAAGACTTTGATGGTTTGAATGAAGCTCAAACCAATGTCCTAAGAGGAAATGTATTCATCTCAATAAGTCATGAACCAGTGCTGCAAGCTCAACATCATGGGTAGGGTAGTTTATCTTGTGAGTCTTAAGTTTCCTAGGCTCATAGGCTATAGCTCATCCACCCTGCATGAGAAATTCTCCTAATCCATCCAAAGAAACACATGTGCAAACCACAAAGTCTACTGAAGGATCTAGCATAAAAAGAATGGGTGCACTGGTAAGTTCTCTTTTGAACTCCTAAAAATCTCTATCACACTTCTTAGTCCACTTAAAATTCTTTCCCTTTCGATGAAGAGAAGTGATGGGGTGTGCCACTCGAGAGAACCCCTCAACAAATCATCTAGAATAATCAGCTAGACCCATGAAAATTCTCACCTCAGTTATAGTGGTAGGTGCTAGCTAATTCATAATGGTATCTATCTTTAATGGGTCTACTAAGATCCCATCACCGGATATCACATTCCCCAAATACTTGACCTCTAGTTTGAAAAATGCACACTTTAAAAAAATTATGAACAACTTATTGTCCCTTAAGAAATACAAGAATTGTCTCAGGTTCTCTTCATGCTCTTTCTCATTCTTAGAATAGATTAGAATATCATCGAGAAACACCACAACAAAGTTATCAAGGAATGTAAAGAATACTCCATTCATGAGATTCATGAATATAGCTAGAGAATTTGTAAGACCGAATGGAACCACAGTGAATTCGTAGTGGCCATATCTAGTACGGAATGTGGTTTTGTGAATATCACTATCCACTATCCTCAACTGGTGATATCCCAACTTAAGGTCTATCTTGGAGAAAACTTGGGCTCCCTAAAGATGATCAAACAGGCCATCAATCCTTTGAAGGGGATACAAATTCTTGATGGTTACTTTATTAAACTCACAGTAATCCATGAAAAACCTAAGAGATCCATCTTTCTTCTTTACTAAGATCATTGGTGCACCCCAAGGAGAAAAACTAGGACAAATGTGTCCTTTCTCTAACACTTCCTCAAGCTGTATTTTGAGCTCTTTAAGTTCATTAGTGGTCATCGTATAAGGTTCTCTAGAAATAATCTCTACTCCTGGTACAAGATCTATGTGGAATTCAACTACCCTCTGAGGAGGCATACCAAGTAGCTCTGAAGGAAACACATTTTCATACTCTTATAGAATGGGATGGTCATCTAGTGAGGGCTCCTTCTCTTCTTCATTATCTCTGTCATTTATGGTGATAGCATACAACTGACATCCCCTCTACATGTATCACTTAATCTACATAGCGGAGATCACACGTAGGAATACATGTCTCTCAACTCCTAAGATCACTGTAGCAATGTCATTGTCATCCAAGGATTCTATCTTCTTCTAATGATAATCTAACTTGGATTTGTGGGCATATAGCCAATCCATGCCAAGTACTAGACCATAGGATCCAAGAGGATTAACTCTGAGGTATGCTATGGTGGTTATACCACCAATCTGAATTGGGAAATATCTAACCATTTAGGTAATAGAAACTCTAGTGCTAGAAGCTAACTCTACCTCCCAACTAACATCTTGCCTAGCTAACACTAGCCCACAACACTCCACAACCAATGGAGAAATAAAGGAGTTAGTAGCTCCTGTATAAAATAAAATAGAAAAATCACTACCTCTGATCTTACCTATGGCCTCAATGATGGTGGCCTAGTGCTCCTCTTGGAAATTAGCAACCACTGCAAATATTCTATGGGCCTTTCCCATGTCTCTAACTATAGAATAAGATATATATGTTTTCTAGCTTCCTCCCTGAGGATGTTCCCTAGCTATGTTCCCCATGGCACCAAAAGTGTAATATGGCCCACGAGCCTGAACTACACACCCAGAGGTCTAGAGTTCTCTGAACCTGCATTTCTAGAGGACCCAATGTACGCACCCCTAGAGGAATGTTGAGTCCATGTTGGAGGTGTATAAGGTGCCTAAGGTCTCTGGTCCTTCCTAGGACCCTGTGTTTGCCACTGCTTGGGCTTAAAGCCATTTTTTCCCTATGGTGGCTTGTGTCTCTAGCTCTGCTAAGGCTGTTGTGGGTGCTGCATCTATGGGATCCTGAATGATCCCAAAGATTACCTTTGATTTTCCTTCCATGAGGTATGATATCCTGTAGCATGGGGTGTGGGATTATGGTTCTAAGACCTATCCCTAGAATCCTATGGTCCTCTAACTATCTCCTCAGCTACCAAGGCTCTATCCACAATGAATCCTAAGTCTCTTGGCGGTACCATATGTACCTTACCTACTATGGCATGATTAAATTCCTTGATGAATCAGTTGACCTCCAGCTTCTCATCCCTCATATACTCCACATAAGGGAGGAGATCAAGAAACTTGCGCTCATATTGGGATACTGAGAGTCCCCTATGCTATAGATCATTGAATTTATCTATACGACATTATTTAAACTATGTTGAGAGATACCTGGCTTTGAATATCTTGAGGAAAACATCCTAAGTAAGGGTGTTAATGACCAAGTGTCCCTTTAATTCCTCATGTTTCCACCAAGTGGAGGCTCCTTCTCTAAGAAGGTGAATATAAAATTGTGATTTAAGGTTACTCCCATAGGAATGCAACCCAAAGAACCTCTCGAGGCTTAGAATCCAAGACTCATCCACCATCCCATCTGTACCTCCTAAGATTAATAGAGGTGGTTGGAGCGACATCAACTCTCTAATCTAATCTTCTATATCTAGGGGTGCTCTCTCAAACCTTCAAGCCTCAATCCTAGGTGGAGGCTCTGGTCCCCCAATGGAACCAATCTCGTGCTCTACCTCTTCCTCAGAAAATATAGGGGGTGGAATCCTACTCCATTCTCTGACTGAGGGCCCTCTTCCTTCTCTATCATGTTGTACATTATTCAGTGCAACTAGAGGCATCCTATCCAGAATGATGCCAACAAGATTCTATAGTGCCATCAATATGTCTACATTTGTATTAGGAGGTGGTTCAGGAGGAGGATCTTGATTTCCCTGAGAACCTCTACCTCAGTTGTACTTCCTCATGAACCAAGGGGGTACGCTAATGACCTCATCCATGTTTATGACCATGTCATGTAATAGGAGGCATCCTACACACAAAAGGACAATATTTTAGTTATTACGTAGTGAGTTTAGGTTCCCAACGTTGACAACATTTCTCTAATACAAAAATGTCATGACCAAAAGTTGGACAAAAACACACCAACAATTTTTTTTAAAGACTTATATTTACTACGTTTGCACATGCATGTGTATCGATGTTTGACTAACTAGGTTAAGTTTACTATTGAGTTAAGAACCCTAAATAGGTTCAAACATGTTTTAACCTCAAAATGATTATATGACAATTAGTTGATCCCTAAAAATGGTTAACCTTAGCAATACTTTCCAAATGATTAAGCTCATCTTAGGGTTATAAAAATGTTGATTTGAATTGGCTCATTAATAACCTTACTTAGTTACCAACATTTTAACAATTCATTCAATTACTGCATACTTTATAATTATGCAATATTGACTAATTAATAAATTATTTATCCGAATTACACTAATGAATAAACTTGTTTAATCATTGGATAAAAAATTAAAGGGATATAATGTTATTTTAAATAACAATAATAACATTAAATAATCGAATCTATTACATTACTTAATTATTAACCCAATTAACAATTTAAAAAAATATATATCCCAATTAAGACATCCTAAATATATATCTCATGTTGTCATTAAAAGAATAATCTTTATAACCTAATCAAAGACTATCAATTTTCAAATTAGATTAAATAATTAACCAAATAAAACTAGATTCCAAATAAAATATAGTTAAAGGCTAATCCTTTCTAATTAAGGAAAAAATTCTAGATGCTTCTTAGTTGAAGTCAACAAAGGTGGCTATAAACTTAACCCTAAAAAAAAAGATAAAACAATTATTTTCTTTATTTCTCTTCTTATTTTTTTAAAATAAAATCAATTTACTTATTTATTTATTTTTAAAATAAAGAAACACACAATTTTCTTTCTCTTTTTTCTTTTAATATTAAATAAATAAATATTATTTATTTATTTTCTTTTCCCAAATTAAGTATTATATCTATATATATTTTTTAAAGAAATAAATATCCTTTCTTTCTTTTCTTCTCTTTTTTTGTTTTCTTTCATTTTTTTGTTTGTTTCTGTAATTAGATAATTAATTATCCACAAAACTCAATTTTTAAATTAGAATTAAAACTTAATTTTTTTTATTATTATTTAAATGCAATTACATTGCATATTATTATTTTTAATTAGGAATAATATTTGTAGCATATTAATAATTTATTTATATTAAATATGCATTTTAATTTCTATTTAGACATAATATTTAGTTAAATCTTCAAACTTTATCTTTAGACTTTTAATTAAATCCCTTTCAATAAATACAAGTATTTAATTAATCTCTATTAATTAAATATTTATATATTTAATATTTTATTATTCTTAGAAGGTTCAATTATTTAAACTTTATAATTACTCTTTTACTTACATCATGACAAAATACCACATTGACCTTCATGCATGCATACTGAAATCTGACCAAATTAAAATGTAGAAAATATGCAACAGCATAAGCATGCTCAAATAAGGGTTCACGAATTCACATCACCTCGACAAATTCAGAGAAGGTAGTCAACCAGATACTTGTCCACTATTTCAAGACAAATGAGAGCTTATGCTAAGATTTAGGCTTTAATGTTATCTTGCCTCTCTTACCATTGAGATAATGTGATAGGGCATGCTCATCATGGCAATTCAGGGAAGTCAATGCCTGGTACCTGCAAACCTACATCAAAGAGCTGAGCATGTACATAATATATAGAATAGACAATGATAGGGATCAGTCGATCGTATAGATCTCACAATGCAAGTAACTACGTCTCTGTCCTCCACCACATCAAGCACATCATACAGAAATGTAAGATAGACACGCCACACAACAATATATGACACATGCACTAACCATACATATGCAAGTATGAGGTTAGTAAAATCATCATAATTTATACCTAATCATCATAAAAATAACCAAAATATTCTGGCATCAATATTGAAAAGCAAATTATGGGTGGGCACTACATACACCCCCCTAAAATTAGGCTTACTCCTAGAAGCTGACAAATAAATGAAGATTACAAGGTTTACATAGAGGTTCTAGAATGGTTCTCTTATGAATACAATGCATAATTCAATTGGGGACATAGGTCCTTGACCCAATTGGCCTACTATGATAAAACACCCTAGTATCTTTCTCTGCAATGTCCTCCCTTACACATACTATCAGAGCTCCATAATGAACATGATAGAAACAAGACTTATCACAAAAATGGGCTAGCAATGTCAAAAATTCAGAATAGTCATCACAAAACAAAACAAAACTCCCAAGTGGGGGAATAGCAAGTCCAACAATAAATAATAAAATGTCGACAATTTTAACAATAAACCAAGTGTGACCAATTCCACAAGCTAGATAGTGAAAAGAGAGTCAGATAACTAGTCCAAGCATAAGGAAGTTTAAAAAAAATAATGCTAGCCCAAACACAATACAAACAAATCATCAATAGCCAAAATAAATAATGAATCATAAAACATTTTAGATAACAAAGTGACTAGTGACAGCCATACTCAAGGGAGTAACTGCTTTACAACACCTAAGAATACAACATCCTAGATGCGTTAGAGAATGTACCCAAACATAATAGATGATCACTAAGGTAAGATGCATCAAACTCAATAAACTAAACAACTTGTGAATTTTTATCTACAGATTATGAGTTACAATGGTCAACAACTAGACACCTAGTAAGCGTACAAAATCCAAGATTTCCCAGTGTAGAAACTTGGGCTCTTATACCAAGTGTAACGCCCCACCAAGGAACCCAAGAGAGATTAACCTAAAATGTGTTACTAAGTTTGCACAACAATTTTTTTTAATAGTTTACAATTGATAAAGAATTAACAATGTGGAAGCAATATAACATGAGAGAATACATACCCATAAATGCAACTTTTTACAGATTACAAATCCTCAGGGTTCCATGACGTAGGATTACTTAAGTTAACTAATCTACTAAATGAAATAAACATATAAAATCTCCATATAATGCAAATTAATATACAAGAACATCATCTCATAAATGAAATCTAGAAACAACTGATATCATAAGGTATACATAAAAAACCAACATCCACTGCACAAGTGTCAAGGTATGTAATAAAACCCAATACAAAGTACAATATAATAATCCAAGAATGTCTCAACTAATACAATGATACAAGTAAAAAACATAAGAAGATAAGAGAAAGTCTCCAACAATGAAAAACAAGAAGGTACAACTGCAACAAGGATTATCCAAGCAAAAGCCATGAACGTCAGATCTCAATGGTAATAAGAATCACTACCACCCAAACTCATAGAACCAAAGGTCCACTCCCACCATGTCAAGGAGATAAAAAAAGGCCCACACACACGAGAAACAACCAAAAAACAAAACTAATGCAAAGGTACACTGGATAAAAAGGTAACAAGAGGATACCAAGGTTTAAAGCATAAAAAAAAGACCAAAGCAAGTGTATCAGAAACTCACGTAGCAACCTAGGACACATATAGGGAAGTGTCATCACATAACTCCACTCTCTAGTTACCCTAATAGCCTAACTGGCCCTGGCCCCCAAGTGACTCTATGTGGCTCAAAAATCCTTTTGTATAGACAAGGATTCTAATAATGCAAGACCTCGATCAAGCATCTTCTCCCACTCCCATCCTTAGCCTATACTAGCACTCAAGACATGGGTGAGGCACATATTTATCTTAATAATATTTTCTCTCAATTAATCTCATTAAGTTATCACTTATTAGATCACTTACAATGAGTTACCCTAGTAGCCTCTTAGGGCCCTGGCCCCCATTGCAAGCCACTTCCCCTCTATGCTCCTAGATAACCTACCCTAATGCTCCCGGCCACAAGACCAAAAGAAGATAAAGCTAAAACCATAAAAGACTTATTGTAAAGCATTAAATCATGAAATTCATCAATGATAATGTTGGAGCATAACAAAGAATAATACATCCTATACAAGGATCCAGATTGTCCATCCCATAATGGACATCTCAATAAGTCATCCATCCCATAATGGATATCTCAATAACTAATTACCAAATTATCTAAATCTTATATCACCAAAATAATGATCCTCAATAGCATCAAAATCATCTCTCTCCAACATGGAATAAATCATAACAAAGAAATACCATCACTCAAAATATTGAACAATCATACTAGAAGCAACAAGGTGACCAAGTGAACAAATCACAAATCAACACAATATTGGTTGTCACCTCTTATTATAACATAACACAAAGATCAAGGACTCAAGGAACACATAACATATATGAAATATGTACCCAAGGAAATAAATGAACCAATCATGACATAAATAGGTTATGAACTTTCCACAATATGAAATCCAAAGAGAAAAACAAAAACATAAAAATCATAAGATAGTAGAAGTCTAAAGACAAAATCCACCTAGGGTAACAACCTACCCACACTAACACTTAACAACACCAAGATCATATGAGAGAAGGCATGCATGCATTTGACATATTATTTAACTTCATTTATATAACATCATTATATTTATTAAAATACTCTTAAGTCATAAATGACTTAGTTAATAACATAAAGTACACACATGGAACATATATGGTATTTTAGTGAATCTCTATGATCTTTAAAGTTAAATTATAAATTTATTAGATCACTCATATTAATTATTTAATAATTTTCAAATTGATAATTTTTTAATTAATAAGACTTATTAACAATTTTAACTCTATAACAGTGAGTTTTTGTGTATTTCCTCTATGCACATCAGTCGGTATTCTGATCGGTATAATCTCATATGAAATGATATGGACCTGGAAAATATATATATGGAAATATAATTTAATTTCACATACTTTTTATTCTTTCCAGTCCTAAAGATAAGGTCATTTAAATGGTGTAAAAAGTAAATCTTTGTAATAGCCCTGTTCGGGAATAAAGGTTTTTGATTAAGGTAAAAATAGGTTTTGAAAGGACCCCAAAATTTTTTACAAGATACTACTAGAGATAAGCATAAAAATCCCAATAAAAACATAGATAGCCTACTATGAACAAAAGGAAGGACCCCAACAAACACCCAAACCCAAAACAGGAAATAAAAGAACTGCCAAAAAGACGCACAGTTTCCAACACAATTTTTAGCACAACTTCCAGCAAAATTTCCAGAATAGAAGAAAAGACATTAGATTTTTCTTTGGTAGGCATCCTCTGCCTCCTTTTGCATTTCTTCCATTTGTTTAATGGACTCCTTTGTTCGGGAAAGAAGGTTACTAGTTTGGTAAAAAGACCATAACTTTGTTTTGAACTGTTGGATCATCATAAAACTTAGGAAACACATTCATAAAAGTATTAGTTAAAATATCACTAAAGCAATTTTCCTTATTATGTAAGTAGAAAAATTTATGGATGAATGCTTTTCAGGATCCGATTGAAAAATTAAGCTCAAATAGGAATAATTTCACTATAACGACCAATATTTGACCCTTTCCATACAAAGGAAATGTTACCTATTTAGTTTGCATACTAAATCGCTAAGTTGAAACTACTTTTTCATTGATTATGGATTGAACAAGTTTATGTTTTAAGTTTTCAAGAATTGATTAAATACATAAAGTAAGGCACATAATGCACAAATAATTGATTAATCTGTTCACTTTTCAAATCTGAAATATAATTACAAAGACAATGCATTTTCTCATGACATATTATTAAAATGCTATTTTACAAAGGTACAATGATGATGTTCAGATTTTAGTTTTACAGAATATGTACAATGCATTCAGATCCACACAAGTCATGGAAAATATTAACACTACATATGAACAAACACATTGCAAATATAAAGAAGTAAAGGGATACAGGGAAAGCCTCTATTGCATGTATGGAGAAGTGAGCTTTGACTTCATGTTAGAAATCTGGGTTGCATCTCCAGCTTTCACAAACCTGCAAGATAGAATGAAGAAGGAGTCAGTTCATAAGAGCTGAGCAATGGAGACATTCCTAATACCTCTAAACTACTCTAAAAATAGCAATATGCTTACTCAGATAAAGCATTAAAAGATAAAAAGGAGAAGGAAGAAAATAGAGAGAAAATCATTTTTTATGCTAATGTTGTTTGTTTCATGTACATATTCAGGTATGAAGACCAAGTAGGTTGTTGAAAGGACACATATTCATTACAAGTGTGAAACTTTCTGACTGAAGTCATGTAGAGGTGAAGACTGGAGGACTAGAGGAAGCTATTGAGGGGGCATGCGTAAGTTTTGGGAATGGGACCTTCTAGCTAAATCATGAATTTGTTTATACACTTATGTTGTTAAAGGGATGTGTGTCTACATGCATAAAACCTTCCAACATTCATCAATTTAGGTTAATTTAAAAGAAGATATTGGTTTTAAAAGTTTAGACTCAGTTGTTAAAAACATCAACAAAAGGTGAATGGAGGCATAAAGAAGTCATCCATAAAGGAGAAGTACATATACATATCAGCATGAATTATAGCAAGGATATTCAGACTTTCAATCTTTAGTTTTCATTACAAGTGAGGTGAGTAACATTTTATATGTCATACATGCATTAAAGAAAAGAGTCATGCTAATGAGGAAGCATCATTTGAGCAGTCCTAACTAAAAGACACCAGTCATTCTGATATCAGAATATGAAAACATATCACAATCTTATCATGTTATAGAAAGCAGCTATGTACTACAAGAAAGGATGCCAAGAGATTCATTCAAGTTGCCAAGAAATAGATGTATAATGTTGTCACGTGATGTTATTTAGAAAGGAAAAGTTATAAAAATCAGAGATTAGAGAAGTGTGATTACAACAATGTTCACAGGTTTATCTATCAATGTTGTGTATGGACAAGAAATATACATAACATTCAGCATGGTGGTTACATCAACCTTTAGAACTCAATGAGATAGGCGAACTAGTATAGTACAAATGTCACTATCTATTTCAATCTTAGTGTATAATAGCACTGGTATTTCATGCCATGAAAAGAGATCTCTACATCAAAATTGTCAAAGGTTCTAAAAGAAAAGGGAAGGCTATAATTGTCAGAACCAACAGAGTACCAGAAAAGTATGTTGATGTTTTAAAGAATTAGTTAGTCATGACAATAAGCAGTAGAAATGACATTTTGCAGATTATGATGCACAAACAGAGGGACATGTACATCAAGTCATGAAATATTTAAAAGGTTCCTACTTATAGTTTGATTCAGTCAAAGGAGATCAGAGGTAAAAGACAGTCATAACAAGACAATGCACAAGGAAGATAACATAGTACCAATACAAAATAATGAAGTAACTATGTTATATCAAGGATAGGTGCAAGTTCTCAATGATCAATAAAAAGTAGCAATTTTTGAGTAGGATCAGTCATTTATATTGCAAACAGTGTGGAAAACATACATTGAAGCCAGCCAAGTCACCATATCCAATGTCAATGTTAAATGCTTCAAAGAGGACATATAGTTTCAGCAATGTATAGATCAATCTATTTTATATTTATTAGTATGTGCATGGATAAATGGATTCACAACAAGCTTATGGATGAATTTAGTTTGGTGGTATCATCCACAATAGTTAAAGAAATGCAATGATATGTGCCATAATATAGTAACACAATAACTTACATAATATTGAAAAGTGCATATTAAATACAAGATCAATGCAGTTACAACCAAAAGGGGCAGCATTATTAGAAGGTGCCAAGTAGGTTTCAACTATGTTTACATAGTGCATATATCAGGAATCTTTCATTGAGTCTAGCTCATAAAGGATTAGATAGGAGCAGTGTATCTCAACCATAGCAGTATTGAACAAACAATGTGGTTCAATCATACCAATCAAAATGCACAAGTTTGAGCATAGACAATAAATTTTCAGATTTAGACAGGAGAAATCAGAAATCAGGTAAAGACATTTTTTTTACAAAAGTTGAGTCAAAGTTTACAGATAATTAGTTTTGGAGCAATGACATGAATCAAAACTTGGATACTGATGGAAGATACAAGTTCAAGAAATCAGCATTAACTATTTTATAAAGTCACCGCATATGATTCGAGAGTGCATCATACGAGCTACTTTGGTTATAAAGGGAAACAATATTACAAAAGTGCCCAGAAGTTTTCTTTTATGATATTATCATTTTTTCATTTCAAAAGGATAAAGTTGTTGCTGTAAAAATACTGTTTAGTATTAGGCAATGTTACAAAGTTAGCAAGCACATGAGTTCTTCTAAAAATGCAAATCCTCTATTATGAGAGATAGCATGCATTTGAGTCTAAAAATGCAGAAAAAATAAAAAAGATAGCTAGCAATAAAGGGATAAATCTCAAAAGGAAGCTATACATTTAAAATCATTTCCTTATTACTTGCAGTGAAACCTAACACCATAGTTTAGATACACAACAGGGTTTTGAGGAATGATTACATTGATTGAAGCACTATTATTGCTTAAAATGTTACACATAGAAATAAAGCCAAACAGTCAATGAGCAAGAAGAAAACCCAAAATTTTAAAAGCAGCAGTAAAGTCACGGTATTTTCCATACGTAAAAAAAAGTGTTTACAATCATGAAGCTACAACTTAAGTCACAGTTTTTTTTTTGCGAAGGAAAGTTTTTTCAGCAGAGAATGTGAATATAAATCCATGCTCCAAAGGATGAGAAAGAAAGCCGCAACTTAACAGTTAGAGGCTATGATTCCTAAGAAATTCACAAAGCTGCCATGATTTCTAAAGATAAACATTCACATTTTCTGAGCGGAGATCACCAACAAGAGAAGAAAGAACAGAGATGGAAGTTGTGTAGCAGTGGATGAAAAAAAGGGAAGAGCAGCACTTAAACATGGGATGGCATCGTTAATTATTAAAGATATATAACACACAACAAAATATCAAACCCCATGATGGCTGGAGGACATAACCGTTTCTTCCAGATCAACAAATATATCTTAGTTTCCATATGATGGTTGTCAGAGCAGTAACATTTCCAACCAGCAAAGGAGACCTTCATTCCGTGAACAACAGCTCAATAAGCTCCAAACCCTACATCCCTACATCCCTCATGGAGGCACTCAGATGGAGCTATCCAAGGCAAAGCAAGAAATGAAAAGATGTTTCGAAATCAGGTTTCAATTCCCATCTTATTCACCGGATTTCAAACTTGTTTCAAATCAAGTTGATATTTGACTAGGGATTAAGATTTTTTTTTGTTTTTTTTGTTTTTTCTATGCATTCAAATTATATTGTGACTTATTTAAAAAGCTAACCTTTCTTAATAATGTATATTATACTTTATTTTTAATTTGTATTTAAAAGATGATGTTTATTATCTATTAAATATAAATTGGGCATATAGTGTAATATATGCATTATTAAGGGGTTATATTTTTAATTATATTTATTATATTTAGTGCATAGTAAATATTATAATTTTACTTCAACATCAAATATATTAAGAACTTTTATAAGTTATAGTTAATATATTAAATATTGAAGTAAAATTCATTTTTTATGAAGTATTAAATGTAATAAATATAATTAATAAATTTCAAGTAATTCTTTTGTAAGCATACACTTATTTATCTAATAAACAATTATAATATTAGTAAATCTAATTTTAAAATGGATAAGCGAGTTATCCACTTTAAAATTAAATATCTTATATTATAATTATTATTAAATAAATAAATATATTTCTTTGGAATGGTTATTTATTTATTAATTAAGTATTGATGAATGTATTTTAACATATTTAATGTTTAAAAGCGAATATTTAGATTATTCATTTTTAAGAGATTAAATATATTAAAATATAATTGATTACTAATTAACTAATAAATACTTTAGAAAGAGTCTTGCACATCTTTATTGTAAACAATAATAATAGTTTTCCAATGTTATAAGGCAACTATTATTAATTGTCAAAGTGCAAAGTAGAATAGTGTTTCCTGGGAGTTGGTCTTGGGTTGGATTGTACTTTTCTAGGGGTTGACTTTAATTGACTGCTTGCCTCATGTCTATCTTGGGAAGAGTTATCAGTTTTGACTCAGTTTTGAGCAGTTGAGGACCTGTCTACAGCATATTGGAGTCCTTTTGAGGTGGTTTTGGAGTTGTCATTCAGTTAGCATAAGTTGGAGAGTCTTTTATAGCATTTTGATCACAGTTTACAACAGTTATGGCCTTGATTTGGTGGGATTTGTCTTCGTATCTGACCCCCACAGATTCTACATGTTTTATGGAGATTTGAAGCAATTTTGGGGGGATTTTGAGTTACACTTTTGTTATGCATGATTTTGTGGAGTTGTTGGAGCACTTAGACTTAAGTTTTTGATAGTTATGACCCTAATTTGATGGAGTTTCTTCCTGCATCTGACCCTTTGGGATCTGATACCTATATTATTATATTTTGACCTCATTTTGGAGGACCTTCTTTTCTTCACACGTTCTTGCATGTTTTAGACTTGTGAATGTATTGTAAGGGTATTTTGTAGCAGAGTTTTGACAACATTGATATATTGATACATCGGTTCCTTCTCATTGGTTTGAAGTGCAATATTATAGATTTTCTTGCTTTTAGGTTCTGTTGTCCTTCTTTTAAGCTAGATCCCTTGTTGCATAGTCAAATATTGATACTTTTTATTACAGGTCTTTGCTTGTGAGTCCTAGTTCTTTGTTGA
Organism: Thuja plicata; assembly: GCA_018584345.1. Classification (NCBI taxonomy): domain Eukaryota; kingdom Viridiplantae; phylum Streptophyta; class Pinopsida; order Cupressales; family Cupressaceae; genus Thuja; species Thuja plicata. The sequence continues at coordinate 1,566,450 of MU223123.1, read as the reverse complement.
AAATTGTTGAAACCTAGTTTCCCTTTCAAAGCTAAGGATTCCATATCCTTGCATAGAATCATTGTTGTAGTTTTATGTTTGTCTGAGCATTGAGAGCCATTGGTATTTTTGTGATTCATGTTGATTCATTCAAAGTTACAAACAAATTATTTGGTGTATCACCTCCTTTAGATTTTTTCTAGGTATTCAGTTATCTCTCTCCCTTTTCCCAAAATCATAAAAGTTAGCATTAGGTGATATCCCAGATTTAACAGGAACCAGCCTAGAATCTGGAGATTCATTCTCTTCTCCACCAATGAGAATGTTTCCATGTTCCAACATGATGGCTAGATTCTACATCCAGCTATAGGCACAATCTTGATTGACAACATTTTTTGGCACACCCGGTGGGATCCGAACTGCTACATAGTTCTTTCAATATTGTTATTTCTTATTGTTGTTTTGGTGTGAACAATAATATTTCTACCTTTGAGAAGGTATTTTACCAAACACCTGGCGACTCTATTTTGAATGTTTTGCTGTAGATTCCTTATTTTAATGAGAAGGACTCCCACAAGAGCCAATAGTGAAGGGTTCATTTATCAAGAGTTACAACCTAGTAAAAGAGGTGGTAGATCAGCAAGGAGAAATAGAGCATCTCAGGCTACAGGAGAATCATCCTCTTTTCTCAGGGGATCTAATTTTTTATTATTTGAAAATCTTATCTTTGAATGTCAAGCTACCATTTCTAAAAACCACAAGGTAATAATTGAAGATTTTGGTTTTCCTGAAGATTTAAGTGTTATTGATAATTCTGGATTAGAATTACCCATTTTTAAGAATCAACAAAAGATCATCTCGATGTTGTAGCATCCACAAGTGGTACTGCTACTCCAAGATTGAAAACATATCAAAGAAAGGTAACCCAATCTAACAAATCTATTGTACCACTTGTAGTTCAGTAGTAAGTGCCACCAGTATAGATGGCTGGAAATTTTCCACTTGTGGCTTTCAATGTTGGCAGCCTGTTACAAATTGTTGTACATCATGATATTCCACCAACATCACTAAAAGGTTTGTCATATTTTAATGGTGAGAATCATATTTTATCAATTGAGCATATTAAAGACATTGCTACTCTATGTGGATTACATCAAGTTACTCATGATAATGTAGCATTGAAACTATTAGCAGCTTCACTTAAGGGTAAAGCGTTGATCTGGTTTAGAAGTTTGCCAATTAACTCTATTAGTACATGGGATGAGTTAGGTATTATTTTGATCAGTAAGTTTGAAGATAGATCAGATAATTTCTCTTTGGTTGAGCAGTTAACTACTATTAAGAGAGATATTAATGAGCATATTTCTGATTTCAACTTTCATTTTCAACAAACTTAGGACAAAATTCCTAGATATGTTAGACCATCTAATGATTATGCATTTCTTTTCTTTTTGAAAGAATTTAACCCTGATATTGCACTTATGATACAGTCTATGGGAGGTAATACTTTGCCTATTGCTTATGATGTTATTGTTAGAGCTAAAAATATCTTGATACAAGCTGGAAAATTACCTCCAAGGCCTCCAATGCCTTATTGTGCAGAGATTCAACCAGTTGTAAAAGTTGTTATACCACCTATTGTGGTTATTCCACTAGTAGTAGCATTAAACATGGAGGTTGCAGTCGAGGAATATGCTACCACAACTCCTATTAGGGAGTTAAAAGATACAAGTGAAAACATTTTGAAAACTTTGCAGAGTTATGGCAATGAGATAACAAACCTGAAGAGGCAGCAAGGCCAATTCAATAGGCCTCCACAAAATTCTTACCAGCAGAATAGGCCATTGAATCAAGCTTCTAGTTCAAACTAGCCAAGGCAAGCTCAAGGACAACAAAGAATTATGGTCAAAGAGCTGGTCAAGTGTAAAATTATGCAATTCCTATTACTTCCAAGGAGTTAATAGTAATTCCTCAAAATAACTATGTACAAGAAGCAGACTGGTGTAACACATGCAATGATGGGCATTTTTGGCTAGATTGTCCTCACATACTTGAGGCTAGAAGGAAAGATGTTTTGAAGGGACATCTAGGTTAATAATCAAATAGAGGTACATTGTGACCAAACACAGCCTCAAGGTAATCCTGATGTTTTGTTAGTGAAATTTAATGATGATGATGCTATTTTAGCAGCAAATTTTGACCCAAATCAAGTGTGGAGACTTGTAGCAATAGGAACAAGGTCAAAAACCAAGGCTGGAAATGATCAACAACAAGTTGATAAGGTACAATAGCCTATTGTTATAGTACAACAACAAGCTAATAAGGCTAAACAATAATACAAGCTCAAAAAGGGACATAACAGCCATTACAACCAGCAAGTGAGCTTGCTGTTTTAAAACAACACCAAAAGGTTAGTATCCAAAGTTTCAATATAGTTGATCATTTGAAGAAGAAAAATGTTCCTTTTTCCATATGGGATGTTTTGGCTCTTCCAAGCTAAAAGGGCATGTTGCAAGAGGCCTTGCAATCACTTACATTATCTAATGAGGTTTTGTCTCAACAAACCCCTAATGTTCTAGTAGCTGCAAATGATAGCACATCCCAGCAACCATCTAAATTGGTCAAAGCTCCTCCATTATATGTCACTGTTATTATAGGACAACACCTAGTTCACAATTGCGTGATTGATTCTGGTGCTGTAACCACCTGAATTTGGTCTGTCGCAACTATAGACCCTATTTGCCCTAAGTTTGATCATACCCTTGATTTATGTCCAAACGACCCTGTTACTGCTTGGCATAAATCTTTTAAATCAATTTAATGTCCTAGGTGATTTTTATCACTGATTTATATTAACTATTATAGCCATACAATTCAA